>JAPMOQ010019286.1:294889-326315 GCA_026543055.1 Argiope trifasciata
TCAGTTGGAGCTTCCACGAGAAATCTGATTCATTTTCATACGAAGTTCCTCTTCCAACGATTGCTCAATGCAGTTTCATATATCAATTAATTTTTTAATTAATCAGCATGTTGATAATAATTTTAATTTTCGAAAAATGAGTCATAATTATTCATTAATATGCATATTGGTATATTATTAATCATTTAACAGATTAATTATTTTTATTTACAAATAAAAATATATAATTATTATGATTGTTTAGAAAAAAAATAATAAGCAAATTCAAAACTATGCCACAGTTATACTTTAAGCAAATATGACTTTAAAAATAATTATTTTATGTTTATCAATTCGAAATAGCATTAAAGAAATCAGATTAATAATTAATATCCTAGTTTGCTAGAAGTAAATAATTAACTGTTTTATTTAATAATTCAATACAAATACACGTTTTGTTCATAATATTTTATAATTAATTGAATTTGTTATTTTTACAAATTTCTTGACAACTTGGAAGATGATATTTTCGACCAATCTGCTGCCTTCCAGCGACTCTAGGCAGCGGCATCAATGTGTCTACTTAGAACGACATCGGCTGAAAGTAGGCAACAGCCCCAAAGAAATATTTATTTATACAATTAGAGCTAAATTTTCATAGATGTTTTGATTCCAATTATGGAACAATGCCTCTTTTTTTTCCTTTGTTAAATTTCCATTTGAAAATGTATACTGTTTCAATGCTGCAGAAACAGAAGTAAAAGATTTCTACATAGGAAATTTATTATAATTCCACCAAGGAAAACTAAAAATTTACATTTCAAAATATCTGACGTAAAAATTTATAAAGTATTAAGGTATCCGACTACGTTAAAAACACTGGTTATTGGTTACATTAGCAAATTTTTTCAAATTCTTATTTCTTCTAATTCAAATTTTCCTCTTTCCAAAACAGTTTATTTTTACTAGGAAAAGGAAGACCTGACCTATTGTCCAGGGTCACATTTTTCAGCTAAAATTGGTCTTTCACTTTAATTTCCTCAAAACTTTAATTTTCACAAACATTCTCCAACATTAACAGGATATCTCAAAACTTAATTGAGGTATTTACACAAAAATTACAGCGTATGTTTTAAATAATATGGGCAATGAAATGTATCAAAAGTTTGATTGTTGGTGAACTACTTTTTCATTTATAGATGTTTTTAGAAAAATTAAGTTGTAAATTTATGGAAAAAAATGCATATGTAAGTGTATTTTCCCCCATAACTTCTCTGCATCTCAAAATGTTTCTTAGATTTTGGTTCATTTCATTCACCATTATATTCTATAATATCTCCACAAAGAAAAATAGGACTGCTGTATTACAATTTTGTGTAGAGTGTTAACCGTTTTGATTAAATTTCATTAAGATTTACTACAAATTTTCCTATTTCTCAAAATATGTAATATTTTCAAATAATTTTGTCGTATTTATAGTGTTTTGTATTATAATTGGCAATACATCTAAAAACTACAGTTTTTGTAGCTTAAAAAAAATCCAATTTCTCAAATTTTTTTTCCTTCGAACGAAGTCGGATACCTTAAAAAGATATTATATTTTTAATTTAATTAGTTAAAATGATTTATTTCGAATTTCTTGAAAAAATAAATTAGTGGGATGTGGGCAAAGACCCAGGGACCCTCCAAACGTCTCATCCTCTTCGTCGTTTCTCTACTCCTTTCGGTGAGAAGAAAAATGCATTTTTTCAAAAGCGGTTATCAATTATTGGCTATGAAAACCGTTATCACATCTAATTAATGAAAATAGAACATATTTAATTTGTAACTGGAAGAATTTTAAATATCAGGTATTATTTTATAGCTAATAGCAATATTATAAAAAAGGATTCATAAAAACTTAATGACATAAACTACATAATATTTATATTTCTTATAATATTTTCCTTTTAAAGTTTATTTTTACAGCCAGTTAATATCATTTTTTTAAAAAAATTAAAAAATATTTGAAGTGAGGATAAGGAATTTAAAATAATGCATGTTTTTCAGTTTTGAAAGAAAGAAATTAAAATGCAAATAAATAGAGTGAATGCAAATAAATAGGAAAAGTTAACATTATTATTTCATTATGTTATGGCATTTTAAGAAGGAAAAGAAGAAAAAAAATGGATTCTAGTACTTCTTATTTAATTGTATAAATAAATAATTGAGTTTTCAAAGAAATCAGAATGATATGGATAAATGGTTCTCAAATTCTAGCTAGGCAGATCAATTACTACTAAAAAATAATCTGTTAAAAGCGGAAACTGTTCTCATTCCAGATCTTTGAATATCTTCTAAGTTTTTGTGAAATCCAACTCCGTTAAGTCAATATCTGAACTCATTTTATTCATCAAACGGTTTATTCTATTCTTACCGAGTTATATTTTTCTTTTCAAATTGAAATGTTATTAGTATTTATTGCATATTCTGGAAATTTTTCGAAATTCGATAAACACACACATATATATACTAAACTTCTGAATTGAATTCATTCAAGATTTAAGATTCAATGATATTGATCAATATTCAAATGCTTCACGTTAAATATGATGCACAATTCAAATTTTGAATATATTACATTTTGTAGAATTTTAGACCGTAATAATAAGATCTATTACTTTATTCCCTATTATTATTGACTTTTTTTCATATATTTTTGATAATTATGATCCTTTTCCTAAAAATAGAATAAAACTTTTGAAAACATTAGTTTAACGTTTATTTTTAGTTCTTCAGCAAAAGTTTTTTTAATTAATTTAATTATTGCTTTAATTAATTGAATTTTATTGCTAGTTGTGTCTGTGTATAAACCTATTTACTTAATTCTTTAGATTTTTGGTTCGGGTAATATCTGGAATATTCTCAAGCTATTTCAATAATTAAATACGATTATATTGAAACCCTTTTTTATATACAGTGGCAACATGATATATGCTGAATTATGTTGAATTATAAGTTAATCATTGTCTGGGAAATATCATTTCAGGAACACAGCGATATTTGAGAGAGTGTTTCCTTAACAGTATTTGGGCATTTGTATTCCCATTAAGTATGCGAATTCTGCCAGCATTTTTTGCTATTATACAACCTAAGGTACAACATTAATTGGGTAGTTAACAGAAGGCGAAATTTTCAATTATTAATTATTATGAATTAGCATGAAATTTTTAACTATTCTTTTCCTTACATATTTTATACCACTCTTTCTCTTATTTTAAACTAGCCGCCTTTAGCGACCAGCTGGTTCACCATGAAAAATGCGTTCTAAAATTTTCAATTAAGTCACATATTCATTAGCCTTGAAGTAATTCCGGGAATTGATTGGCCTGTAATTAAAAGTGTTTTTTTTCCGTGATGCCAAAATATTAAATATGTTTTTTTTTAAAAAAGCGAAAAAGGAAAAAAAAAAATGAATAAATGATTTAGATGTTGCAAACGATTATAGAAACCTTGGCTTTGCATTAATTTTTTAGAAACTATCACATTTTATAATAGAAAAAAAAATTATTGAATTAATGATACAGATATTGCAAACGATTATAGAAACCTTTGCTTCACATTTATTTTTTTTTGGAAAATATCACATTTTATGTTTATTTTATTTTATCCAGTCACGTGCTAAAAGTTGCATTTCTTTAGACTTGATTTACGATGATAGTTTTTTTTATTTGAACTTCCGTCATTGTTTTCTTTTCTTTTATCCAGTCACGTGATAAAAAAAACATGGTTAAAATATTTCTTTAAAAATTCGTTAAAAATAGAGGCTTAAGTTATACATTAAAACACTGATACTATTAGAAAGCTAATTTTTTTATCTTTAAATTGATGTAAAAATCATGTTTGTGTGATAATATTTTCGGAAGTTATAGCGGAAAAACGTCAAAATTTTTCTTAAATTTTAATTAATTCAAATTCTAATTAAAAATTCGAAAAAAGGGCTCCGAGGTACACATTCCCAACCTCCAAGGTATACATGTACCAAATTTGGTAGCTGTAGGTCCAACGATCTGACCTGTAGAGCGCCAACACACACACACATTGAGCTTTATTATAAGCATAGATTATAGCTTCCAAATAGGTTCTAATCACTCGAAATAACATTGTTTCAATAGTTCTGCTATCCAATTAAAATACGGTTTTGCTCAGTTAATATTAATGCCATTTTTTTTTTGTCTCGGATTTAAAAATGAATTTTTAAGTAAAATTCTTACGATTAGAACAGATTCCTGCAATATATATTAAATGGTCCCAGCATTCAACTTCACATTGCACTAAGCCCTTTTACTACATGTTTCCATATAGAAGAATTTTTTTCTATCGTATAAGCACAGATTTTTAATTATTCTATAATCAATATGTAGAATAAGTGGTAGAATACCATCCATTGTGCAGTTTTTCTGCTTTTATCTGGTTTTTTTTTTTCAGTGATTAAATTTCCTTAAACTTTTTCAAAAATTTAGAAATATCGTCTTTACATAGATTCCCACCTTTTTTCTATATAATTTCTATGACTAAAGTTTCTGATCATGGTAAAATTATCGTGTGACCTTTTAATTTTTTAAACCTTTTTTTTTTCACTTTTTTGATAAAATGAAAAAACGAAATAATAAAACTTATAATACGAAAAAAATAATGATTAACTTGATAGCGATTATAAAAATAAAAATAAAATATCTCTAAGGCATTGTGGTATTATTGAATTCTAACAATAAAATACGTTTTCTTGGCATTCTATTGACAAATTGACTCTATTTAAATGACGAGAAACTAATATTTATTTACTAAAACAAGTTATGCTCCTTTCTTCTGGTGATTTAGTTATAATTTTTAAAAAAATGTTATAATTTAATATAAGGAATGACAATCTTGATTAAATTATCTTTAATATGATATACGATTTCATGATATTACTGTTAATATTAGTGCTATTATGAGTCTTAAAATTTTCAAAATGTAACCCCCCCCCCCCCTTAAAAAATGGCCATTACTGTATGTCAGATGTTTTAATCACATATTTTGACTCGCTCATATATGCGCTATATTTTGTACACGTTTAGATATCACAGACTATAATGTTTTGTCACGTGATTGTAATATCGCATGAATTAACTTTATTTATTTTCTGAAATTTATTAAATTAATTTTCTAAAACTATCAGGCAAACAAACAGATAAGAATAAAAATAATTAATAAGACTCAGTGCATTGAATTGCAAGTTGTGAAATATATATTTTGCTATTTATGCTTTTTAAATTAGAAAAGCTTTTAAACTAAAAAATCAACAAAATAAAAAAGACCTAGAATTGTTTCTCTTTCTTAAACACAAATTTAATAATTTGTGTATTTGCACGTCATATAACAAGGAGACGAATTTTTTTAAAAAAATAGTTCTATAAAAGAGATAGTGAAGAGAACAATTTTATACTGTTTTTGAAATTATAAAATATGCATATGAATAAATGAATAAAATGAAATATTTTTTTTAGGTAATAGCAAAATGGAGAAGTCAAAAATAAAAATAAAAGCAAAAGAAAACAAATAATTTCCAGTGTCGTATGTTGCATTAAAAAAAAATATTTATTTCCAAGCATTTAGTTCTTACTTATAATGAAATGAAGATGGCAGCACAATTGCAAGGTAAACATTTTGTATTTTACTGTGAAAGAAAAACTGATAAATTACCTTCGAACGAACATTTAATTTTGATCGACAGCAGTTTTAATTAATTTTTAGAACCAAATTTAATGAAAGTTCACCTTTCAAGTCTATGGAAGAACAGTGTACGGCAAAAAATGACTGCGTTCCACGAATTCAATAAAGTTAAGTAACAAAAAAGCACATCCGGTCGTAATCAAATCTCGATCTTTTCTGTCTATAAAAATGACATTTTTAATTATAGTTCTAAATATCTTTTATAGCATAAACAAATTAGTTTACAGTGCATTGTAATGATGAAAACGATCTATTTTTATTAAAATTTTCTGAAATATTATCTAATACTTATATCCATTTTAATTAATTTAAAAAAATTAAAATTGTATATTTTCCTTATTTTTTCAACTTTATTTAAATCCAGTGAAGTTACTAATAAAGTTAATAACAGAAGTGAGGATGTTTCTATAAAACTTCTAATATAAAAATAATTATGGTGTTTTTATTCATTTATTTAAAAAAATCAAAAATATTGCTTTTTATTCAAAGAAATAAAAGATTCACATTTTATAAAATATTTCTATTATTCTCAACAAAAAAAGCAACTTTTGTGCATTTCAATTTTGATTTATAACCCTATTAACAAATTAAAACATAGTTATGACAGCTGAAAATGCGCGGGGCAGAAATTTACCTGCCCCGTCGCGAGCACCTTGTCGGAAAAGTTTTCCTTTTAAGTTTCCGAAACTGAAAACGTTAATTTAAGTCTTACTATTCGTTCACGAGAAGTATTCCCAGCATTAGTCATAGCTTGGTTTTTTAAACCATTCAAAATGACTCACTAAAATTGAATCTGAGGCAGTCGCAGATACAGCAGTCATCATCTTCGAGATTTTAGTCCTGATGTGTATTATTGTTAACAAAGATGGTGTGACGTCACAAACCTCATGCGCTCCTTCCTGCAGGCTTGATTCCACTCCTCACAGTACTACTCCATTTTACCCTGCAAACGCCGGTCTCAGGACAAAGACGAATCGTTTTTAGCTTGTGGACATAATCAAGGCTCAAAAATCATTGGAAATTTTCGAAAATCGAAATCTTGAACTTCCTGGGCACCGTAAGTACCAATTAGTTGACTGATTAATCCGCGGGGAACCGCGAAATCTCACATTTAAATCATTAGTTAGCTTATGTGTTCATTGTCCTGTCGAAATACTAAGTACTTCTCGTATTCTGGTTACTTTCGGCTGCGTTTCTGCAGGGTTCGATCTATCTGGATTTATAATCGCGTTACTTTAAAGTCATATATTTTTTGAGCTTTTCGAACTCATAAGGAGCCGGTGTTTACATGATCTGTCAAACTACATGTGACAGCTGGATTGGATATTTTAATACTACAAAATGTGAAGAACTTATAGTGTTTAAATTTAATTTACATTTGAAATTTTTTTCATCGGAATTTGTTTTGTTTATTACTATATAAATTATGTCTATTATCGGACAAAATTTGAATGATTTATGAAGGAAGTGAACGTGTTTACCTGAGAATGTGCCTGTGTTTATATGAAGTCGGCACATCAGCTGTTTTGAAAGCTGCTTTTCACAAATGTGAACTTAAATTAAATTTTATCGAAATATTAATATTTCTTTCATGGTAGTAATTTTTGTTATTAGATATAAATGTGAAATCTTTAAATTATATATAAAAATTGTTGAAATATTTAAGATATACGAAACTTTTCAATTTTGTTGTATAACTTCATGAAATGTAGTTTTTCGGTATGTTTCTTTTTTTTTGTGTCATAATTTTTAGAATACAGATTTAATATTGTTTAATGGATATTTAAAAAAATTGATATATTAATTTTTATAATTTTCTGAAATAATTTTGAACAAATTGAGATTATTGTTTAGGCATAGACATGCACACATTAGTTTATTTTAGTTTCGATTTGCTCTAGTTTTAGAACATTACTATTTTTACTTTCACAAATAAAATCTTCGTTTTCCAACTTTACTAAAAGGATCTTATTTGTTCTTAGTATTAAATTTTTTAATTCGATTTCTTTAGTTCATTTTAAATATTCAAAGATTATGATTTCAGTGATTATGATAACAGATAAATAGATATTTATGATTTAGCTTCGTTATTATGTTAAAATAAAAAGAAAAAATCCCGCGCTTTTTAACTAATTCTAACTGCCTACTTTTAAAATTGTTAATTTAATCTTTATTTCAATAACAATAAGTTATTGATTATTATAGTCTATTAAAGTACAATTCGTTTTTATTGGTAATTAAGTAAACAGCAAAGAACTCTTTTCTGAAATCTCTAAAATTTGAGTAAAAGAAAAAAAAAAAAAGAAATACTGATGTATTTCAATTCATTACTTATTATGCTATTTATGGAACATATTTTCATACAATAATTCATTTTAGAGAAATTTTTTTTCCAAGGAAGTTTTTATATTCTAATTAATATTCTTATGGTAGTTATTTATAATTTTAATTATATTGCCTTATTTCACTTTGATGGAAATTTTATTCAAAATATTGCCCACTAATTAATTATGCGAGTACTTGAATTTCTTGTTGTATTAGGCATTCTTGAAATTGAAATATGTCAAAATGATTAATTTTCTCTATTTGTATGGTTTATTAATAAAGCACTTATAGAATTAAACTTAAAAGGATTGGACATCCATTTTAGATACATATTTTTATGGTAATATTTCTTTTTTTATTATGTTTAAACTTGGATCATTTTTCAATTCGGACATTTTCTATACAAGTCTTAAACTGAATAAATTTTAACTTGAAAGACGTAATGCCTGTGGATATTTTCAGCAGCAAGCTTTCTTGCTTAAAAAATAAAAATAAAATTTCTTTAAATTCAAAATAATAAATTATATTTCTTAAAAATCAAAATATTAGTAAGAAAGATTGTATCATTTACTGTGCAATCATAATGTAACAAATGAAAATTTCTTCTAATTCAAAAATTAATAGCGACAAGACATTAAAAGATTAATATTACTAACTGTTAAAGAGTATTTACAGTTCATATATTTATGATTTTTAATATTTTAAAATAATTTCCTAAAAATAAAATCAATATTTTATCACTTAATAAAAAAGGATAAAATATTCATTTTATCCTATTTTATGCTTATTAACATAACAATGAAACTTTCATAAAATCATTTTATGTTAATTTGCATAAAATTTTAGTTACAATTTAGTTAAAAATGAATTTGTAATCGAGATAGTGTTTGAAATTATACAATACATTCATTTGTATTATATCATGAATGCTTCTTTCCTGGTTAAAATAAGTATAATACATAATATTTCAATTATATAAAAACTTTGCCTTGTTAAAAAAGATGTCCAGTCTTAAAATATTACTGATCTCTTAAAAATTCATTCTTAATTTTTGCCTATATTTTTTGCATCATATTTTTCTGAAATGTTGAAATTTCTTATTTAATTCTATTTACTGTTACTGAAATCTTTGCATATGATGCTTATCTTAATGGTTTGGTCTGCTTACTTTTCTAAATCATACCTGTTGGGGTTGCTTATTATGATATTCTGAGTACAAAGGAAAGAAATTGGAGCTTTTTGAGTTTTAATATTATTGTTTGACACTGACAAAACACACCTTATGTTTGTACGTCCAATGCGTCATTCTAAATTCTCTCAAGTAGTTTTAAGTTTATGTGAAATTTTGATAAATATTTTAAAAGTACCTTAGTTACTTTTACATGCTTGTTGATAAATAATAAGTTTCAACTTAAATTCAGTGGCATCAAGTTAAAGTTTTTTTTTTTTTTTTAAATTTATTACTTTGTCCTGGGACCATTCTATAAATCTTGTGATAGAATTAATCATTAATAATTTGTTCAGACATGAGTGTATGCAATATTAATAATCCTTACTTGTTTTTATTATGTAGAACTTAAGAAGAAATTGTAAAAGTAATGAATAAAGGATATAATTTAAAATAATGAAAGGTCAATATGTTTTAAAGAGTTGTATGTAATAAAAAATATCTCAACTTTATTTATTAACTTTTCGTTATTCGTTTTTTAGTTTAGTTATAATTAAGAGTAAATTTGGCAAATTCATATTTTTTTTAATATTTTTATTTCTTCCTCATTTCTTATTGCTTTTTGTCTTTTCTTCTCATTTCTGAATTTTAATTATTCACTCATTTGGGAAAAAAAAATGATAATGGAAGTACATAATTTTTCTCATCTCTTAACGAGAAAATTTGTTTTATAATTTTTTATAGTCTCTACGTTTTTAAACTTTTAGATAGTTGCAGTATACTTTCTGATGAATTGTTTTATATTTATTTGTAAAGAATTTGGGGAGATAGAGGTGATTAGGGTACAGTTAAAACATATTTTAAATATACTTCTTTGGAGTTTAAAAAACTGCTTGTTTATTATTGGGTTATGAGGGAGAATTAATCCACTATCTGAAAAAGTTTTAAGGTATATGACTAGGTTTAGGATTACTAAAAAAAAGAAAAGAAAAAAGAAATATTTTGAATATTTGCATTAAAAAGATAGAAAAATCTTTCAAAAAGGCCTAAAATATAAATTAGCTTAAGTTTTTTAAAAATTGGAAAAATGGACTTTTTATTTTTTGTCTAAAAAGAGGTATAAAGCAGAAATCTTCTAGTTTAGAGGTTTATCAATTTATATAAACTATCCAAGCTAATCCACCATCTGAGAAAAGTTTTAAGGAATATGACTAGGTTTAAAATAAATTTTAAAAAAATCAAAAATATTAATATTTTTTAATATTTTTATTAAAAAGGTTGAAAAAACTTTTAGAAAGAATCTAAACATAAAGTGGCAAAAGTTTTTTAAATATTAGAAAAAAAAGAGTTTTTTTATGTGTGTGTGCTAAAAAGAGATGTGAAGCAAAAATCTTCTAGTTTAGAGGCTTATCAATTTATTTACACAAAATTTTGCAGAAAACTCAAGAAATATATTATCTAGTTCCTGAATTAAAAGAATAATTGTATTTTTGTTCATTCTGCATATATTGAGGTAAAACTGATATAACACAAAATTATCAATTTTCTTCGCATTGTGAAGCATTAAAACAGCTATAACATATTTCTAAATCAATAAATTACTTATTCTCTACAGGAACTACATATAATATTGGAAAAATTAGGTACCATTTAATTTTAATAGCAATAAAAAAATACCTAATTTTTTTTTTTTTTTTGCCAAATTATAAAAGTGCAATTGAGTGCATTAATATTTCTTATGAAAAGTTTTGAACATGCAAATCGCATGCTATATAGATTAAAATGACTTAATTCACGAAATTTTCTTTTGTTACTTTTTGGTTACTGTTACAACTGACAAATATAAAAAATTATTATACCAAATTTCAACAAATGCATTCGATCTTTATTTATGAAATTTTTTTAATTAAAAATTCTATTTAAGATTAGAAGTTTAGAAAATGACATTCAAACAGATAAAATAACTTTGAAATGTATGTAAATATTAGTGTAACTTTTCAAAAAAATAGACTTAGAAACAAGATTCTAACAATTTTATATAAAAACCTGTTCATTCATTAAGAATATTAAATAAAAAAATTCATAATTAAAAAAATTAATGTGGACGATTACTTTAAATTTCAGTTTTTAGACTATTTTAGATTAGATTTTAAACTATTTTAGATGAAAGTGTTATGTCTTGAGATAAATAAAATTGGAATATAACAACATTAAAAAAAGGCTAATTGAAAAGCATTAGAAAGTGTTTCTCCCTAATATCCAAGTTGAGATATTACTACAATTTCATGCTTTCATCTTAATTTGTGAAGCTAACAAAAATTCTCACTTTCATTTTTAATCATCATTTTCAATCAAATTTAACTTGCTAAGATTGTTCATTTTTCTTTATTGGGTTAAGATATTTACTCTTTTCTTTTTCTCACTTATTTTTACAATAGTTTAATGAAAAATTGTATACATTGATGCCATCAGATATAATTTTTATTGCAAATTGTGAATTTTAAATAACAGTATGTTGATTCCACTATTTAACATTAAATATGTTTGATGTGATAATAAAAAGAAAGTTGTATAATCATAAAGTTGTCAAAACTAACTCGCATCCATATTGCATATTTAAAAGAAAAAAATACAAGTCAATCATCATGTAGCCCACTGGTACAGGAACACTAGGTATCATAGTCTCGTATTCATTCCTTTGAAACACCGTATTTTTACTTTGACTAAAATAATGTGTAATCAACTATTAAGTAGCTCTGTTGGTAATATGGTGGTAGTTCTATTAGTAATATAAAAGAAAAAAATACAATTGATAATCAGTGCAATTTAAATTATACAATATGTATTAATATAATGAATTTACATTAAGATAATCTACCTGTGATGATGAAATATCCATAGTTTTAAAAGTATCTATGTAATATATTCACTACAAATTTGATAGATATGGGAAAAATACTATGTTGTACACAATTTTTATCTATATTTTGCTGTTGTATATTCACACATAATATATACACAGCAATATATGATTATTAGGGCATTGTAATATAGTACAAATATGTAATTCCATATTTGCATTTAGGAACGAACCTTTTTTGCCAGCTAATTGGAGACAATAATTAATATCATAGATTTCAAAGTTTATTTTTCTATATTTTCAAAACTTATTATATTATTGATAAAAAATGATTTTTGCTATTATGAAAGAAAAAATTCCAAGTCATATTTAATGCTTTACTTTTTCATGCATGTATTTAGTTTTTTTAAAAAAATATCTTTATAATTAAGCTTGATATAAAATCTAAAAATTTGGAAAACTGAAGGGGGGGGGATAGTGCAATATCATAAATTTGAAAATTTATTTTTCTATATTTTCAAATTAAAAATTTTTTTGGTAACATTTTTTTTTTTGTTAATGTAAAAAAAAAAAAAAAAAAAAAAAAATTAAATTTGAAAATAAAACATTATGTTTGATGCTGTACTACTTTATGTGTAAAATTAGAATTAAAAATTAGTATTATTACTAGTATCAGTAGTTTCATGAATTACAATACAATTATTTATTTTATTTTTAAACACAAAAACATGATTGCAAAATGCTGGCATATTATTATCTCTTTGGTTAATTATTTAAACATCTTATATACTTACTGTGTAGCCAAAACTGATTCTTATGTTAATAAATCAAATTTACCCTACCAATTTCAATTTATTATTGAGATTTCTAATAAAAATAGTCTTAGTTTTTGTAGGTTATAATTTTTTTTTTTTTTTGAAAATATTTTTGGCATTTAGAGTTTTGACAATTATAATATTTTAATAAGTTTTCTTTTTAAAATTACTTAGATGTTGAATATATATATATATACATAAAATATATTAAAAATGCTTTTGTTTATTATATTTTTCAAATTAACATATTTGTAAAAATTATAATATTTTATTTTTTTATGCTAAATAAGAAAAGGAAATAAGATGCCACTTTTCAGTGCACATCTTATTAAAAAGTACATTGGTAATATACTGTATATTGGACTTAGTATAAAAGATTTCAGTTGAATTTTAACCAAAATTTATTATTTAACAAGGATATATCTCTACTGTTTTATAATTTTCATAAATTTAAAAATTTTAATTTTAATTGAAAAATAATTAAAAAGTAGCTTAATAAAGTTTCCAATATTATTATTTATTTGATTTTGGGAAAATTGCTTTAGACATTATCTGAAATGTCTGATAATAATATTTTTGCTTGAAGTGTCTAACTAAATTAATATTTATTTTATTTTGCTTATAATTCAATTAAAAATTAAAGTTAAATAACGAATTAAATTTATTTGAATTGTACAACAATAATATTATGCAATAATAATGATTTAGGATATGCATGCAAATGCATTAATATTACTGTTGTTGGATTTAGGCTTTTTGCAAATTTTGCCCATCCACATTCTAAGACATATTTAGTGTAATTTATTTAAACTTTATTTAAGTCCATAATTTAGTTCATTTTTTAACTTAATCACTATGTTAAAGATTTATCTTAGGTTACTATTTTTGAAATATTTTAATCATAATGTGACAGTGTATTTGTGTACTTAATGTGATTCATGTCTATGTGGCCCTTGTGTGTGTAGACAATATTATTTAATTAGAATCATAGTATTTATAAATGTTGTTTTAACTAATTGTACATATTAAAACTTTTGGAATCGGAACAGACATATTTGACTAACTGTTTATATTATTCTAGTATTCTGCAATTCTTAGAATTTGTTTATGACATTTGGAATTATAATGCTTTTTTGGTAAGCAACTCTTCCTAAGCCCAGTGGCCGTAGAGATTGGTCTAGTTGGATGTCCATTTCTGAACAATAACAGTTTTAATTATTTGAATTTAATTTTTATATGCTTTTTAATTATTAAGTATTTTGAAGAAATAAGGTAGAAAAATAGTGGAAAATAAAAGGAAATAGGAATTTTGAAAAGAGAATTGCGTTCTTTCCTTTTAAGTCTTTGGAATAAAACCTATTTTTTTCTGTCTCATTTAAACTTAATGTTTTCAAGAATAATTATAAAACATGCATTAAAAATGTATTAGAATAGTTGTAAAATTGACAAATTAAAAAAATGTTTTTAATTCAAAATTACTAATTTTTTTTGTTACAAAATTTTGTATTTCAATCAATCCAATACTCTTGTTATAGTTGTCTATTCATTGCATTATTATTATTTTTATAATTTAAATAAAAGTACTTCAGAAAATGGATTTATTATTTCAGTGCAATAAATTAAAATTTTAAATTGGATTTTGTAGTCTTGGAACTTGTGCCCATAATAATTTATGAAATTAAAATACGATAAAAATAAAAATCGATTAGGTTTTCCTAATTTTTACAACAAATCAGTTTTATTTTTAAATATTTATGAAGATGATAATAAACATGGAAAAAACTTTTGGATATTTATTTCTACTTTATTCTTTTCTTTCTTTCTTAGTTCTTTTGAAATTAAAATAATCAATGCAGTGTGTGTATATTTAAAATAATAAAAGCAAGAGTATTATTAATTGTAAATATATTGACTTCAATAAAGTCAATATATTTACAATTAATAATACTCTTTCTGAACCATAATTCATGTTGGATAGCTGTTTTTTTTTTTTTGGGTTCTTATTTTGGGTAACTGACAAAAATATTGCTATGTTGAGTACTTTGAAAAGGTCATATAGGTTATATCATACATTGTAGATTAGAAAAGAAGTAAGAGTAATGAAGGATCATGCTAATTTGTAATCATTATAATATATATATATATAAAAGAAACTTTTTAATAAAAAACAGATGTTTTTTATGTAATAAATACCAAATTCAAATTGATTTTCATAAAAAGAAGCACAAGCTTCATAAATATTATTTCTAATTCCCAATGGCAAAAATCCCAATTGATCTGAAATTGTGCAATTAAATAACTTCAAGAAAGTGTACTTTGATTCTGTTGGCTTGTAACCTGAAACTCATTTATCTTCAGATTGTTGATTCTTAACAATGTTTATGATATTTTATTTTGAACTAATATTTTAAATATAGTGTTTTTGTGTAAATTGAATATTAAGAGGTCAACCAAAATCCTTCTTTTCTGCTACCTTATTAATGTCTAAGTTTTTTTTTTTTATTTATTGAGGGAAAGAAATGTTGGTAACATAATAGATGTATGGAATTTTATACAGTAGCGTATTAAAATTTTGGTTAACAAATGATTATGTTGATTGAGTCGTTTATGTTAGTTACACGGTTTTATAAAATTTCACAATTTTCTTATAGATATGCGGAACATCCATTATATTTTGGCAAGCTTTCTTGCTTTTTTTAAAATAATTAGCAACCTATTTAACTGTAATAATAACTTTTAAAAAATGTAGATGCAGATATTAAAAAAATAAAAGGATTACTGTTCAAAATCGATTAATTTTCTATTATATTTTAATAATTTTTCAATGTATTGTAAGAATACTAATGTAAATGCTTCAAAATACTTTTAATTATTTTTTTAAAATTCAAAATAATAATTTAATGTTTTTTAATTAAATTTTTAAAAACATTTTTTTTTTCAATTGTCTTAAGTAGCTATACTTTTTTTGTGTAGAAATTTTTTGAATATTTTCAAACATTATTTTTGATAATATCTTAAGAAGATATTTAAAAATGAAGTTATATAACAATCATTCACTTTTTTAAAACTCCTTTTCCGAAAAGAGAGAGGTGGAGGGATAGAGAAATTCCCATAGAATTTAAGGTTTTGCTGTAAGTTGAAAATGATCATTTATCTTTTACATTACATATAAAAAATAATGCCCGTAGAAAAAAAATAATGCTCTTGATTTTGAAATAATTAAATATGCTTTTTTTTGGCCTTAAATTTGTTTTACTATTGCACTTTTTGTATTCTGCTTTTTAAAAATTTAATTGTACTTAGGTTGTTTATTGTTTAAAATCTTAATTAAAACTTAATGCATTTTGAATTTTCCGAATTCAGTATATGGTGCAGAATAATCAAGAATGGTTTTTGCACCCCAAAACTCCAGTAAATCGTATCAAATCAAATCGAATTCCATAATTACTTTTGAATATTTAAAAAAAAAAGTGCTGTGTGTCTACACGGAATGTATATTTTCGTAAAAAACCAAAATAATTAATCTTGCGCTAAAAAAAAAAAAAAAAAAAAAAAAAGAACAACCTGCCTTTTAAAAACTTCTGAAGGAATAGTGAATTTATGGTGTGATGCAGAATCGGAAGTGCTTTTGTTAATTATAACTATTTAACTTTAAAATTATTGAAAAAAAGAAGAAAACAATTTTGTTTAAAATAAAAAGATGAAGGTAAGTTCTTTTAATACTTGTGTAGTTGAGCATTTCTGAAAATAGGCGGTATTATCGTGCTAAGATTAAAGAACAGATTTCAACAAGTTCTAAATTAATATATGGATTTTCTATCAACAATAGGTTATTTTAACCGAATTTTTAGTTACATTATCTTTGTTTTTCTGCGTATCTGCGTCACGCACTTTAAGGTTGTTTTTGATTTTGCAACTCTTTTTTGCCTATCGACATTGAACGAATCAATTTGTTTCTTTGAAGCATATACACTACAAAAAAGTTGAACACTTTTTGATAAATCCGAAGTTGCGGCAGTTTTCTATCTCCTTCTCATTACGAGCATGTGTAGTCTGAATATTCGAGTTAAGATTAACTGAAAGTGTTCTTTCTTTAAATCTTAATGAAGTGTTTCATTCGGGAAAATACATTTTTAGCACAATGTTTGCCATGTTAAGGATAGTTTGCATTTTTATAAAAGCTTCGGCATTTGTTCAGAGACTGATATTTCAAGAATAGCTTTATTGCCTTTCTCCAACATCATAGAATCTTGTATATTTATTAAAATTAATTTATTCTGGTGTAAAGGCTTGGTCTGTTATTACATACTGGATCGTCCCGCATCGCCAGTTTATACACCTGGCTTGTTTAGTCATAGGAATATTTATAATGAAGCTATACTAGTTTAGGAACGGTGGGGAGGGGGAGGGATTGAAATCTTTTGTAGAAAGTTTTGTTTGTTACCTGTACATTGCCAAGACTGGTGTTTCTAAAATTGTCGTTGCATTTTGTTGAGAAATAAAAAAGGCTTTTTACCGTTGTAAAATTTTAGGTGAAAGCAGCGCGAATTTTTATGGGTTTTTATTTCTTGTTGGTGTTTTAACACATAATACAGAAGGAAAAATTCAAATTTTAATCATCTCATTGTTGATGAAATGTATTTCGGAGAAATTAACATGTTTTGAAAGAATTATTAGTTCAGGCTTATTTTCAGTATTAAATTAAAGTCCCTTTTAAGTACTGATTTTCTTTTTTTTCTTCGAATAATTAAATTGCCATATGTGTACTTTATTTGACAATTTTATTAAAGCTAATTTTTTTTATTCAAATTATCAAAATATTTTTATTTAAAAGATCGAATAATAATTTTTTTAATAGTTAATTAGTCGTATTTCTCTCTCTCTTTTTATACAAAATTTACCCTTTACTTTTCATTTATTTCTTTTTAGTGAATTGTATTGGTAAAAATAAATTTCATTTACAATAGTTATCTAAAATAATATTGTGAGTTTATCTTTCCTGTAACGTAATTTTTAATATTAATTAATTTCATGTAGTTTGACCGGAATATGTAGGCACGCTTTTTTCTCTTTTTACAACATCACTCAAGCCTTCGATAAATGCTATTATAAATATGTTTAATGTGAATGCGTAAGTATTAAACGTATTATGAATTGTTACATCATTAAACTGAATTTTGCTGATTAAGTTTGTTATAATCTTTTTTAGGGGGGAGGGAGAGTAGATTTTATAAAAGATCTAAATTTTATAAATATTTGGAAATTGTTTTATCACATTATGTAAGATAACTTTTATTTATACTTGTAATGAATTCATAACTTAACACGAATAATTGGTTAATATGAAGTGAGATTCATGAAGTATAACCTCCAGTTTAGCTGATGTGTTCTAGCTAATGTAAACATAGACTTTTTTTTTTTTACTTGAAAAATACCAGGTTGATGTAGAAATATTATTAGGAGAGATGGCTTCGAAGATAAGTAAATAAATAAATTTAAAAAAAATTCATAAATAGTGTTTCACCATGGAATCATAAAGCATGCCCACATCTTTACTGAAATTTTTAATTACTGCTTTTTGATTGAAGAAAAGAATTGTCTAAGATGTGAGTATTATTCATTCTTATAGAAGCATTTCTTTTTATATGGAACCGCTTGCTTTAATAATTAATTTTATCTTTATTTGAAGTTATATTTTGTATTTCTGGATCATAATTTAAATTTTTATTCTTTTGAAATGCGAATTCAGATAGAAGCATCTGAGATAACATGCAACTTATTATTTTATGATGTGTATTGTATCATATTAAAGATATTAGTTATATGAAAACCTTATAATTTTTACATGGATAGAAATAAGCTTGAAAACTAATTTATGAATTCAGAAAGTATTGATACATTAAAGAAAATAAATACAGATGAATTTCATTCAGTAAGTAAATAGTGACAGACCTCTGGAACTCTATTATAATGAAATGAAATCCATTAGTATTGGATTTCATTTTATTGTAATATAGTTCTTAATTGCGATTTATGAAACCGTTAAGTTAATTTAAAATTTATGACTAAGTTTTATTTGTGTTCTAAAAAGCACCTTTATGAAAGTTCAATTTAAAAATTATTTACATTGGTTGAATGGATTTTTCCATTGATTTTAGAAAAGATTAATGTGTTTAGAAAATCAAGAATGGTATGTTATTCGCATTTCTTTGCATTCTTTGCATAATTTTCTCGAAGCAAGTTAGTTGTAAAAGGTATTAAGTAGGTCACGCAGAGAAAACTAGATTTTACATTTTTAATGATGCTGTTTACTTTTTTTCCCCCGACTTTTAAATTTTTATTTATTTGTATTATATTTTTGAAATAGTTATAATACTCTATTATTTCTGCCGAAGCTTTATAGTTTAAAATAAATGTGAGTATTTTAATTATTATGCTGCTGTCAGAGTAATTTTTAGAATAATTTCTAAGTGAATATCCTTTTAAAAAAATTGCTGAATAGTAATTCAGAATGTTTACTAATCTTTTCCTACTCATTTCAAGAACTCGTAATAAAGCCAGTTCAGCGAAGAAGACAATTTTCTTGGAAATATTTTCTTGATGATAAATGCCTTTTCCCAGCTATTCGAGTAACCTCGTCGTTCGTGTTTTTTCTGCCGTCTTAACTCTGGATTCCACACCTCTGTTTCTTCCCTTTGCGTATATGTTTGAAGCTTTTATCTTCTTAGCCTGTTCTAGAAAATTGGAATTATAGTGGTAGTAGTAGTAGTTTTAAATCGTCTCGTCTGCAGTCGCGTATTGATCGAAGTTTCATCAGACACTTTCATTGTTTTGTGCATTTCTTACACTTGTTTTAATTGTGAAGACTGCACACTTTGGTAAGCAGTTAACTGAAAAGTTAGGGGAATGACCTCCAATCGCACGCGTGAAGGTTTTTGATCGCTGAGATAATCTCATGTTCCCCCACATTACATAACTCTGTCGTTAAAATGTTTCGTGTTCTAAAAAAGGAAGTCTCGAAATGTGATTTCGTTAAAAATAATTCTGAAATGATAATTTTAAATTTAAAAAAAATTAATTTGCCATAGAAGAAATTAAAGAGACTATTTAAAGAATAATTATTAACAAAAAAAAATAGAATGGAATTTTAGAATAAATTATAACCATTATATAACTTTTATTTTAAATGATGTCTTATGAAAATAGGGCTCTTGATACTCAGTTCAAAGCACTTTAAAAAAAGTTTTCAAACAAAATAAATATAAACCAGCATTTCTAACTGTTTATGCATAAATAAAAATAATGCAGAAGCGAAGAAGAAGAAGAAGAAAAAATAATAAAGAATTATCCGAACTTCTTTTTGTTTTTTTTATAAGTTTTATTTTTAACATTTCATTTTCTTTTTATCCTTTGTTTTTATATTTGCTTTTAGATTTTTTTTTTCTTCTTCTGTAGCTTTTAAATGGTAATATATTACTAACCTTTAAACGTGTCAGATGGTTTATTTATGAATGTAAGATTAAAATTTTTATTCCGCTTTGCGTTGGGAAAATGGTTTTCTTTTTATTATTATTATTAATAGTATGTTGTAAATTCTATAGTTAGTAATATTTTTCTCAGCCGTTTTGGTTGTTTTGTTTTACGGCTTGTGTACTACAATCAATTTTTAATGAACTCAAAAGGTTTTGTGTTTTATTAGTTACCAAAGTAAGAATGGCTTATTTTTGTTACATTAAGAGGATTTCGTCGTACATTTTCAAAATTATTATCATTTTTATTTCTTTAAAAACAAGCATTTTCAAATAAAAATTTTTGATTTTTTAAGGAAAACCGTTCCTAGTTTAGTACTGTAAATAAGAATGCGTGTTTAGCTTATTTGTAGCATTTTGGTATCATATTTGGAAACTAATAAAAATATTTTTATTAAAATCCTATAATTTGCAGCAATGTTTAAATTAAATATAAAGATAAATTTGGAATTGATTTTAATTAATTTATAATATTTTATATCTCGCTATTTCTATTTTGAATTCAGTATATTAAATCGTATTTCTTGGCAGTAATAATTTTAAAAATATGTATGTAAAACAAGTTTATTTTTTAAATAATTTGTCTACTAAATTGTTCTAGTTCTGATCCATTGCTTTAAATAATAGAAAATTTAGCTTATTAGATATATTCGATGCTACCAAAATAATATACAGTGTTTTAATAATTATTTTTTTCTGCTGAAAAATCAGATAGTATTTTAACTCTTCAATTAATTTATTTGCAATGTGTGCTCACTTCAGTGTATTTATTATCGTAGATTCCAAATAAAAGGAATGGATTGGCATGTTTTCATGAGTGTAGAAAATCTTTTTCTCGTTGTAAATGAGTTGCACATCCGCAGTGTAATGTAGTGCTGCTAAAGCATATCGGAGGATGTTTTTCTTTTTAAAAATAATTTTGAAGTTCTGTCGAAGACACAGTCTTATAAAGGCATCTAATAGCACGACATCCACCCGTCCCACACGGACTCTCATTGCGAATAATAGTATTACCCAAGACAGATAGAGAAGTTGGCGGGTCATTGCACTGGTGTTGTAATGTGTTTGTGTGCTAGTGCTGCTTTAATAGTCGCTATATTTGTGTACGCCTTCTCTCAAACGAAGCGAACCACTGCGCCTCACTGTAGTTGTGTGGCGTGAGAGAATTGATGAAACCCCCGTCCTTTTTCCTCTCTTTGCGATATTACTACTGGCGTCTTCCACTGCCTTCTTATTTCCTTTCGCTCCTTTTTTTTTTAATAGCTTGTTTTTAAAACCCGGCTGCGGGAGCAAACGGAAAATGCATCGATTGACACATTCAGCGTTACTTTGGCTGGCTTATTTCAAAATGGCGCCTTCTTTACTTCTTTCGTCGTTCTTTACCTTCTCATTAGCTGGTTTCTGAAAGACGCTGCTGCAGGATTTGGAACGAATTTTTAAAAAATTCGTTCTGTTCTTTTTTGCGGTGTAATTGGAAATTTAAATTAATTTTAATTGCGATTAGTAACGTGGGTGGACTTTGTAAAATTGTCACTCTGTAAGATTTGTCGAATTAATTTGGAAATATTTCTGGAGATACATTAAAAATATTATTTCATCGAGGTAAACAAAAATGTGCTGTGTCATGAGGAATTATCTATTCAGCAGTTCTCTTAGTTTATTATATTTTTCTTGAATAAAGGATCTTTGACTTCAAAGGAAATGTGTTAAAAAGAACTTTTATATCTTGCTAAATTATTATTTATAATTTAAAACACAAATGCGTTTTTATTTTTATGTTTTCAATTATATTCTTCTGAGCTGTGTAATAGAGTTGGTAGTTTTGTATATATATTTGTGTACATCACAATGGTTACCATATTCTGTATACTTTTATATAAATGTATTGAGATGTTATCGATGCCGTTTTCGCAAGCAGGAAGAAGATGTGTTGCATCTAAAAGAAAGTGATTATTCTATAAAAACATGTTGGAGAATAATTTCAAATTCCTGCTAACTTATTTCTTTGCTAAATATTAAGAAATTTGATGGGATCTGTATTACTTTAAAATATTTTCACTCTGTGACATCTTGAAAACTGTTATTTTGACTCTTTAAGAAAAATCATATGAAATTTGTGACATGGTATAATAAAAACAAAAACAAAAACAAAAGAAAGAAATGAAAAGAAAGGAGGAAGGAAAAAAATTCTTATAATTTTTGTTTAGACGATGGATTTGGTTCAAAACACTGACAGTGCCGATTTTTAAATTTAAATGCTGCTGTCTTTTAGTTATAAATGATAATGTATATGTTGAAGAAAATAGAGCAAATGATTTGAAAATCGTATTGTAACTATGGTTACTTGGAATTAAAAAAAAGTTCTTTTAATTCAGTTTAAGAACTGATTGAAGATATAACAACTTAGTTTTCTGTACTTCTGTATTTAATTAATTTATTTCTACACTTGACTATTGAGTGCTGTTTAAAAAAAAAATTCGTTTGGAAATTTATCTGAAGAACAGGTAAAAGTGAAAATAAAAGTAATTTGATGGAGTCACTGTCAAAAAAACTTTCATGTGATATATTTAAAAAAAAAATCATTTTTAGAAATATTTTGTGAGGAATTTTTTCTCTCTTTCAAAATCTTTTTCTCTCTTTTTGAATTAAAGTTCTCAAATTTCTCAGTCTTCAACTTTTCTTTTTAAATCAGAAATTGGAAGAAGGGTAATTTTGGAAGGAATGATAAATAAATTATTTCTAAGTTTAAATAGTTATCATTTTTGTCAATTAGCTTGCCTAAATTTTTTTTTTATTTGTTGTGGTATTGATTTTACTTTTTTGATGTGTAATTTAAAAGGCAGTCGTTTGCTTTCATTAGTAGCTAAGCATTACAGAATTGTAATTTTGCCTTAATATTTTAATTCATTAATAATTCACTAAAATTTGTTGACATCTCGAAATACGAGGTGAAATGAATATGATATTGTAGATTTCTCATTACCGATTAGCACATTTATTCAGTTTGAAATAGGCTGTATGTTTCATTAGTGATTATGAAAAAAAAATTAAATTGATGGGTTCAGTAATAAGATGATGGGTCTTTGTTAAAAAAAATTGTCAGTGTGTAATTGAACTCATTTGTACTTCATATTGCTGTAGTATATTGACACATTATAAATAATGTATTGAACAAAATTTGCGAAAGGAGAGGAATAAATTTAAAAAGATATCTTGTTGAATAAATTCTTTTGTATGGGTTTGTATATGTATTTATTGAATAAATTCTTTTGTATTCTTTTGTTCTTTATATTTATTCTTGTTTATGTGATACTTCATTTCTTTAAGATAAATATAATTTAATATTTGACTTCATACCCATCTGACTTTCCATGATTATTTAAAAATTAGTGATAGAGGAATCTGTACTAATTGATTTTGTATAAGCTGCCTACCCCTCCAAAAAAGCAATTCTAAAATTATTGAATGATTTCAACACAAAAGAATGGGGATTATAAGTATAAGAGGAAGCATTTTTCCCCCTGATTTTAAAATTAATGTAAATTATTTGAGTGCTGTATTTTTTTCCCCAATAGAACTTGCAGTCATTCTAGAAGCATTAGTTTCTTCCGGGAAACTGAAGAAAGGAGATGCTGTTATGCCCATTAATTGATTTAAAAACCTGATCTCCGTTTCCTCACAGAATAAAAAGAAATTGCAATTTTTGATAGCATTTGTCATTGTCCTCTAACTCAAGTCTCTCATACATGCGAGAAATATCGACGAAATTGCTGCAAGGAGCAGAATTAAATGCTCTCTTCTAATCGAAAAGCTCAAACACAAGGCTACTAAAAAGGAAAGAAAAAAAAAATGGGTATTTTTTATCCTGCTCCCTGGAGCCTTCAGAGCATCTTCGCTCTGCATTTCTGGAGTAATTGCTTGCTTTTATAAGTCGTCTAATTTCGCCGGGTAAAGGCTTGCTGAGCGAGAGGGCTGCGTGTGTATGTGTTCCCACAATCCATTGGGGCCATCATTTGGAAAAGCTCCCTATTTCCAATGTTTTGATGTGCAAGTATCGATTCAATTTTAGCTGCAGCAACCCTGAGCACTTACAGCCTGCCTCCTCCCGTTTGTTGTTGACTCCATTGCCCTGTCTGGAATCTGGAATTTTCTCTCTACCCCCACCTCTGGAAATTCGTCTCCAAAAGGTCGTTCGATGGATATTTTTCTCTTCTTTCCGTCGGAACCTTTTGTTTTGGAGGAGAGGTCAGTGGTGGGCGTCTGATGTATTGTCTTAAAATTCATTTTCATTGTTGCTTCTTTTCTGTCTTTCACTGGTCATTGCTGTCGCCGCCACGTAGAGAGAAAATATCGCCGTTTATTCGTAATCGTGAGTTTGTAATGATTCGGAAATGAGGTTAATTGTTTTCTGGACCAGGGTGTAAGGTTGGAGTGGAGTTGTTCGGGCTCTTCTCAATCTCATTTGAAATGTTCTGCATTCTGCGATTATCACGTGATTTCGGATTTTTTTTTATTATCGATTTATGTTATAAGGTGTTATGGTCTAGGCATTTTAAGCTTTCTCAAAAGTACAGTTTGAGATCATAATCTGCAAAAACTGTTTCAAGCTGGAACAAACTGATTGTGCTTTTAAAAAACAAATAGAAAAATGCTCTTCCATGCACTTTATTTACTGTTCCATTCAAATGTGCACATCTACAACTATAATAATAAAAAATCTATTGCTGTAATGGGAGAATCATTATCAGTACCGAATGAAGTCCTCTAGGGTCCTATAGGCAGTATAAATTTCGGGGTCCACTTTTCTCTCCCTTGGCTATCAAAATATATTTCTGTATCAGTCGTTTCCGCTTAACAAATATTAAAACAAATCGAAAGAACACTTTAATTGCAGATCAGTATTAGAAAAGATGGTTTCAATGTTTCGTGTTAAAATCTTTTTAAT
Organism: Argiope trifasciata; assembly: GCA_026543055.1. Classification (NCBI taxonomy): domain Eukaryota; kingdom Metazoa; phylum Arthropoda; class Arachnida; order Araneae; family Araneidae; genus Argiope; species Argiope trifasciata. Next base: position 320,265 of record JAPMOQ010019286.1, read on the forward strand.
TAAATTAATTCTAAAATAAAAAAATTCGAATTTTTTTAACGTAATCTGAATACTTTTAATTGCAAATCTTGCTGGGGGTAGCTATCAGCCTATTGCGAAATTAATTAGTCCATGCTGATCTGCAAACGAATTTCCAAGTATTTAAAAAAAAGCTATTAATAATATTTTGACATTTAAATGAAAGCTGATTTTTAATTTGTACGTATTTGAGTACATTGCTTTCTTAAATCAAATAAAAGTACGAAATAAAGTTACCCTCAAAATAATAGAAAAAAAAATTAAGGTTACGAGGTTTTCTTAAGCTACTTGGTCTATTATTTAATAATCCTACCGTCGTCATAACCAAGTTTACTCAATCCAAATCTGTTGCCGAAGTTGTTTCTAAGTCTTGTATGGCTTCATGCTGTTGTAAAGATTTATTTGAATCGAATCGAGATCCTCATTGGTATTTAAAATGCAATCAATTTCGATTTGTATTTTGCAATGAGCAACAGATGAAAAGATTTGAAATTATTTCTACTTGAAAACATACATCTCCTGATCAAAATCAGTTTAAATTTCGATTAAAATTTATGAATTGGAATAAGTGCTTATTTCTGTTCGGAAAGTTTCCTTGTTTTTTAAAGTTTGGTGAACCTAAGAAATACGTTTGGTATTGATTTGATGCATGCGAAGAAAGATATGTGCTACTATATTAGAAATGCATCTTGCGTTGTAATTCAAGGTTTGTTTGATAAGAGAGTGTTGAAATCCCAATTATTTCTCGCAGTTGTAGGGCATGTGTAGCTGTCGAAAAATATATCATTCTAAAATATATTGCTGATACAATTGTTAGTTTGAGTTTGAATTTCTGGCGCAAGATCCTGATATAGAATATGCTGCGCCGAAACAGCGTAAAATTTCTCCATTAAGATAAAAATAGTTTAATATTGTTGAATATGTAACTGACTGTTTAAACTAGTCAAATGGTAATAGAGGGAGAAAGTTATTAAAACTATACTTTAAACTTCATGTAGAATCCCCACATCTTTAATGTATAAGAAAGTGTTTGGATGATGCGTCTCACCCAATAAAAATTCCAAGTTAAAATTGTTGGATTTAAAATAGTTATATCGAAGGTCAATAAAGCGGGTGCATTCTATTAAAATGCGACGAACTGTTAAAATAACACCACTACAATTGTTAATAAAAGCATTTTGAGGCATTTCAGTTAAGATTAGAAAATAAATAAATAAAAAGAAAAGAAAGAATGATCCGAGAGGTTTTAAATGTTGCAATTTCGAGATTACTATGTGTTTGGTTTTTCTGAATCGACAAAACAAATTTATCCTTTAATTTAATAATTATGATAGGAAATATAAAAATTAGTACCATAATATACATATATTCCTATTTCATTCTCTTAAAAGAGGGTTCATTTCAATGATCACAGAAATGTAAAATGTGTATAGGTTTGAAAAATTCAAAGTTCATAAATTAATTTTTTAAAATGCATTTAACAGGAACCCTTTGATAGAAAGATACAGTTTTCCTCCTCCTCCTTTTCTTCAAAACAAATTGTTCTAAACAATCTTTTAAAATTATACCATTCAACTTTACAAGTATTATGTAGCGGTTAAGAATATTTTTTTTATTTACTTTTGCGTTGTAACATATTTTCAGGAATATAATAAGAATTTAAAAAAATGCATGTTTAGATTTTCAAGTTACATTAAATATATGAATATTATTTTTTAATTTAAGTATATGAAAATAACTTCACTATATATATTCATTAAACTAATATTCATATAATGTTAGTTTTGAGTAATTTGAAGTATTTTTTACTAAAATACATTAAAAAGGAAAAATACATTATTTATTTAGGTTTTATATTTATGAATTCAAAAATCATCATAACAGAAATTCAATTTGCTTTTAAAAATAAAATACGTACAGGAACTTTTTTTTTGGTTTTACAGTGAAAATTATTTATTCCTTTTATATATAAAATACTTTTTTTACATACTATGTTATAGTTACTTACTTACTATGATTCTTTTTGTCGCAAATTTTTCAGTTCTTTTTAAACTTAAAATTGATTTCTTTTGTACTTCCATTGTATAGTATGATAAAAATTGAATTCATACGTATGAGCACTTTTAAACTTTAGGGTCACTAAAACTGATTAATCTTTTGTATGTATTTTCTGTTTGCGTGGAAATGCAGATTTATTTCTTAAATTTACTGCAAGAGTTCTTTACGCTTGCTGAATTACGTATATGTAATAATCTTTGTGGTTGAAAAAAATTAGCCGAAGTAAAAGGAGGTTTTCTGTGTCTAAATGCAAAACAATTGCACTGGCCGATTGCAAACATATTTCTAAAATAATATAACTATTGTGGCGAGTCAAATTTCCTTCTATATTATATTTTATGCCGCTGATATTCCTCCCCCCCCATAAAACATATTTCCCTTCCTTCGGTTATTGACGCTCATTCTGTTGAAAATAAATCATTGTTACATAAATATGCATTCAAATCAATATTAAACGCACACCTTCCTTGTTGACATTGATATTTTTTTGCCCTAGACCTTCCGAATATTTAACAGTAGTGGGAAAAAAGCAAGGAAAATCCTTAACCACTTTCCTTGTTTTTTTTTCTTTTTTGACTGAAACGTTCAGAACTCAACCCTGGTTGTGTTTCCGTGGTTGGCCGTAGTAGAGCAGGTGGTACCTGATGAAATGAAATGAAGCGAGTAGACCTGTTTTCCTGCCGTAAAAATTTCAGCTGTAACTGAATATGTCTATCTCCCTTTCTGCTAGTTGATCGCATGCTAAAAGATTTTGCAGGCTTTCCTTCTGGCAGTAATTTTTTTTTCATAAGCAATGCTCAGCGGAAATTCGAGGTCCTTTTAAGGGCTGGCAAAGGCATAATATTCCTCATGTGTAGTGGTCTTTGTTGTGCTGTTATTAAAAGTCGGAATTTCTGTCCATTTTTATCAGAATTAAAAATAAATAAATATTAATTAGATATAGTGGGAAATGGAAGATTTGAATCGCAATATTAATAGATAGTACTACTTATCTATTAATAGATAGTATTCGAGATAGACTACTTCATAAATTTAAGATTTTCTCTTTTTTTTTTTAGCTATTAATTAAATCTGTTTACGAAAATCATTCATGTTATTTACAAGTGAGAATTTGTTATCACATAACGTTCTTTATTGTTGATCATTATTTTATATCAGAATTAAGGGATATGAAATTATTTTTCATGGTAGAATCTACATTTTGCTAATTGGTCTATTGTCTACTTTCAACCTGTTATTTAAGAACAGTTGTGTCTCTGAAATGACTTTTATTTTTGTAAAAATAGCCTTTATTAAAATTTAAGTACACTAATTTTTAATTTACAAAAATATTCTAAAAATGGTGGGATGTAATTTGTAATCTCGTGTATTTTGCAGGTGAATTACTTCTCATTTAAAATTCATTAAACATTAGTATAAGCAAATAAAGTCTATTATCCCGATAACTTATAATATGTGATATCTACATATTACGCTAAACCACAGTTTTTAAAGTAAAAAAGAGAATATATAAGATCTAAATATTTTATTTTACCTGTTGTTAATTTCATATTCAGAAGTATCTAAAATGTGAATTCTTACTTACTATCAAAATCATGATATTGTGTTGTGTGATCTTTTAATTTATGGAGGATTTCATGACAAAGGGTGACATATTGTACTGCTCTATTTCCATTCATGTCTTGTATTTATATATTTATTCGATGCAAACATACCAAACTTTTTTTTGCAAACATATCGAACTTTTCTACCGTTATGAATTTTATTCTTTTTAATCTATTTAAAGAAGTAAGAAAAATTATCCTTTATTACGTAATAAATAACACTAAAATGCGTTAAATTACTTTAGTTTTCGATATTTATTCTTTAATGTGAATAAATCTTTTGCTCATCGTTTTTTAAAATAATTATTTAATTAAAGAAGTAATAAAAGAATTTATTTAGGATTGATAATTAATAAAACATTTTTGCATCTTAAAGTGGTTTGATAGTCAACTTTAACCTGACATTTTAAGATAATTGCGCATTTTTATTTATTTATTTTTGTATCGTATTGAAATATTTTTCTCAAATCAAATATGATTGTTTTAGATGAGAAGTGTTAATGTTTTTCCAAATTATAATAAGTTTTTAAAGTCAAATGATTGATATAGATCATGTGCAAGTAAATATTTGAGCTTTATTGCTCCCTCCCCCCCCATCAAATGAACATGTCTGAACGACCACTGATTTTCAACTACCATGACTCTTTATATATATTTTTTATAAGAGAAAAGTCTGTCGCTATTTAATGCTCTTTCTAAATTTTCTCTGCCCTTTTTTAAAAATTTGTGAACTTTTATTTATTTCGAAATTAAACATCATTGAAATTGTTTGTCACATTCAGCCATGTGGCAAAAATAAGAGTCAAATATCATATTTTTGAATTATGACCTATTTCTCTGTGTTTAATTTTTTCTTTTCAAACTATCTAAAATAAAATTATATGTTTTGCGTGTCTAATATCTAGGAAATTGGGCGGCAGATAATAATTTTTTTAACGGCAAATCTCATAATGGGTTGGAGATAAAATTTATTTTACGGAATTCTGCAAGTGGAAATTTAAATGGAGCATGTCGTTTTGTAGACCAGGATTCTCTGTTTGGTAAAGTGTTTTAGATATCTCATTTTTGAAACATTTTATCGTATTACAAATTCTCTTGATATATTCGATATCGATGTATTTGTCTTAATGTGTATTATTATTCATGAGAGAAAACTCCCTTTTTGTTTATTTTGTTTTAAACCATGATATCTAATCTATCAGGTAAAATATCCGTATATATATTTGCTATCATAACCAAGGTTTCGAGTTAAATGAAGAGTAATGCATTTATTTGTACAAATAAATGAGTTGCTTAATGATTTTCGAAATTTAACTTCTGTTATTTCTTTAATTTCGTAATTAATACTCTCCGTGTTTCCTTTTCATTTTAAACAAAGAATAGGAGGGGATTAAAATGGAATGTAAGTTAATTTAAATTCCATTTCCCATTTGTATGCCTTTCGGTTTTAATCCTTACATGTTAACTGTAAAATAACCTTTGAAAAATAACTTGTTTTTGAATTTTTCTTTTTAAATTCTGGCAAATTCTTCGCTTCCAACCGAAACCTGTTGTTCGTCTCGATGTTTTAAAGAGAATGCTATTTATTATGCTTATAATCAGGATCCGTCTCCTCGGTTTATTTTGCCGTTTATTTCTCTGATTATTTTCGAATATATTTCGGAACTTCATTCCCTCTTTTCTCTCTATTTATTTATTTGTTTTTTTGCGGCCACTTCTCGCTCGACTGCGTCAAGACGTGCAACGGATGACCTCTTGCCGGCCACTGCGAACCAGTTTTTGAAAAGGGCTTATTTGCAAGTTTTCGAATCATACATGCATCGATCTCTCTCTCGTCTCATCGCGTCACTGGTACAGTTCCTGTGAGGTCCCGTGATGTGTTTATGGATGTCGGAAGCCTGCTTTATAATGGCGGCAGCCGACGCTATTAACCAAGCGGCGAATCATCGCCATTGTTGAATTTCGATTGCTTTTGGAGGAATAGGGGAAGGGATCCGTTAGCCCCCCCCCCCAGGGATCATCTCTGCCACAAGCAAATAGATTTTTTTTTTCTCCCGATAAGGCTTTTCATATGCGGATTTGAAATATTTAGTCTCTGAATGATATTCTAATTTTATTCCCTTTAATTATAACTCAACTAACTCCATTACTTGCCACGTTTCCACGCACCTATTTAGTTACTCGTCATGGTTGAATTGGGTTAGCTCGAATGAGAGGTGCAGTTTCTCTGCTATCGCACTTCCGATCTATTTTTATTCGTTTCATTTTGATAACTTGTTGTGTTGCAAGTTGATGACGCACGGGACTTTTACTGATTAAATTCGTTTTAAGGCAATCAAGTGCTTTAAATTTAACTGTGAAATCAGAGTTA
>JAPMOQ010019287.1:5584-15949 GCA_026543055.1 Argiope trifasciata
TATTATTAGTATTATTATTATTAAAGTATTAAACATGTACATATAGTAGTATCATACATCAAGTAGTATGATACATGCATGTATGTATCATACATCAAGTAGAATATATATAATAAAAAAAGTATCTTAAATTTATAAAAACAATTATATTCATAAATCAAGTGTACTTTCCAATAAATAATAAGTTTATTATAGAGAGGATCCATCCCAAATATGTAAAAATAGCTAATTTTTAAATAGTTTAGCATGGGCATATACTTCCTTTAAAAACTACTTAATCGGAACAAAAAATTATAGTTTATGTCGGTTAAGATGATAAACATACAGTGAAAAATTATAAAATCCAACTTTTCACGCAAGAACCTATTTCTCTAAATCATATTTAATATTGTCAGGTGTATGAAGTTAACGTGGATAAATCGTGTGCTGATTAAAATCAAAGATAACACTCGCTAATCTCGAAACTTTATTCAAGGAACTATACCTGACATCTATTTTTATCCATAAGAACGAAATGACTCGAATATTCCATATTTGGGAAAAAACATAAATAATAAAAGCATTCTAGAACAAACGAGAAATAACAGAGAGTAAATCCATAATAAAACAGTTAATATGCAACATGCCTGCAGTCAGACACGAACTATCGCTTTCAGTTCAAAAACTTCATCCACTGAACCATTCAATCTGCGCCAAGTTAGAACAAATTTCGTTACATTATTATATAATCTATTCTACATCTGTTTACATTTTAGACTCAAACCAATTCTATATTTTTAAATCAAAACAATTATGATGATGAGGTTTTCAATAACCTTGTTTCCGCCAATCAACGAAAATCTCAAAGAAACGGAGTTCATTGATTAGGATTATATTTGTTAATGCATACTCTAAAATGTTATAAAATAATATTACTCTGAGTCATAACTCAGTCAACTTTGGTCATAAAAAGTACGATATTTTTTTAACTGTTTCCTGATTATTTTACAAACTATGATTAATATGATAGTGGAATTAATAAAAATATAAATTTTGATTCCTTTTTATTGATTCAAGTGTGTGTGTAGTTAGATTAGTGTCCCATTTTGAAGCAACACTAGGGATATCTTTTGACGGACCTAGTGATTTTGGCCCTCGGCTAGATGACGAAGACGACACCTGAACTGGTACCCCCGTGTCCAAACTTCCACACCAGACCAATGGGAGGACGCTTTGCCAGACGGATTTAACGTGCACTAGGCCCTCTTACACGGCGGTTCTTCAGTGGAATCAGGCCTCGAACCTGCAACCCTCCGGTTCCAAAATAGAGACCTTACCACCGGGCCACCACAGCCTTTTATTGATTCAAATATTATAAAATATTATTCTTTCAAATATTTTTTAAATAAAACCATACACATCTAGTTATTTAGAAGTTAGCTTTTAAGCGACGATTAGAATGGATACTCTACTTGTTATAGTGTAGCAGTAAATTTAAATTAATAAATCTATAATTGATAAGCGCTAATATCACAGATGAATCAGTATCTCTGTATAAAAATTATATGGGATATTATATTAATTAACAGTAGAAACATTATATTATATATATATAAAGGATTAAAATAAAAACCCAAAGGAGAATTATTTTAAAATATTTTATATTTTAAAAATTTAATTAAAATATTCTAAAATTGATAGAATTAAAAACAATGTTATTGTGTCCTTATCAATAAAGGTATCCTAATTTAAGCTCAATCATTTAGAAAACTGAAACATAATTTATTATTAGTTATAAATGTGAGAACTATATTATACATCATAGTCTGTCAGAATTAAAAAACTCGATATTGATGCCTCTTAATATTAAAAAAATACTCGATAATAAAAAATAATACTCGATATTAAAAAAAAATTGCGAACAATCTTAAGAACTGGGTCTAGTTTTACAGAACAAAATCAACTTTATAGAGATTCAATATAAGTAAAAAGGAAAAAAAAACGAGTTACAAGTGCAAACGAAATGATTTATGAGTAAGAATATGAAAAAACATTTTCGCTTTAATATTTCGCTTACATATAAATCACAATTTTATTCCTCAGAAGAAAAGTTTTATTTCGTGAGAAGCAAATATAAGTATGAATTTCTGTTACTTTACTGTTTACAACCCATGTATTTCCTAGAAATTGAAATGTAACACTTTAGCAGTTTGAGAAAAAAAAAATGATGCATCGTACTTAGGAAAACAAAACACGCAGTTTGTTCATTTTAAAGAAGAAATTTATTTTCCAAAACTCTTTCTTTAAAAGATTAAACTTTTTGAGTCGTCAAGTACGGATTTTAAAATGTCAAATTCAAGTAAAAGAACAAAATTTTGTGACTGAAACAAATTGATGGCTGTGTAATATTGTTTAAACACTACGAAATTACGGATAAATGTTGTTTGTCCTTCATGCAATATTGTCTCTGTTTTGGATTATTTTGAATTGCTCTCCACTCATTTTAGCACCATGTATTTTCCGTTTAATTGTAATTTTTATTGGATATTATCTTATCTCGTATACTAGTTTCATCTTCTGCTTAATTTTGGAATTTGATATATATAATACGAGAAATTAAAAAAAATAATACATATTCTCGCCCACTTTGACGAGTTTAACTTTTCATAAAACTGGGAAGAAAATCGATTATGAGTAATTGGGTATATTGTATTAATGTACATTTCTACCGAAGTGTGCACTAATGCAATACTTGCATGTATATGTTTCCATTTAAAAGTGGAAATGCACACTAATACAATAAATACATGTTTAGATGCACGCTAATACAATAAGTGTTTCCACTGAAAAGTGGAAATGCAATACAATAATACAATATGGACATGTATATGTAAACAGACATAATAAGTATTTCCACAAAAAGTACAATATACATGCATGTACACTAATATAATAAATGTTTCTACCGAAGAGAGGAAATTTACACTAATACAATATGTACATGTAAACTAACATAGTATTTCCACGAAGAGTACAATATGTATATATACACTAATATAATAAATGTTTCTGCCGAAGAGAGGAAATGTACACTAGTACAATATGTACATGTAGTACGTGTACAGTAATATAAAAATTTCCTTAGAAGAAAGGAAATGTACACTAATACAATATGCATGTGAATGTGTTTACGTGCACTAATATAATAATTGTCTCCATCGATGATTAGAAATATACAATAATACAATATTAGTATTTCATTTTATTATTACTAATGCTATAATAGTGCTAATATAGTTACAATATTATCACAGTGCCAAAATCCTTAATTCTGGCGACAAAACCGTACGTCAAATTTCATTTCACAATTTTTTAACTATCCCATTCATATATTAGAAAATACCAGCGGGTGACCGAGCTCCGCTCGGAGAAAACAGGTATCGAAGCTAACTCGAAGATTTAAATTTTCAGTTGTGATTTATCAAAACAATACATGCCATAAGAAAATTTGTGAAACCATTGGTGAAAAGATAACCGGTTAAACCTCGGCTTTTCATCGTCCATCAGCGATGTCATGTCTTGATGTTCCATTGGAAATCCCCATCTGTACTGGTCTCTTCCATGTTTGCTGACCATGCACGGAGCGCTTGGGTTCATATCACCACACGGGTTATGGATCATCCATTTCGAGATCAGTTCCTTGAGTTCCAGATCATCTTCTGGAAACTTTATTAGTCACCATATTGGCTATAGATGGCAGCACGTTACCGCTTGAAACCTATTAGCCATTATGGCGAACTAATAAAGTTTGAAAATATCCTATCTGTAACTCCGAACTGCTCGAACGTAGCGCTTCAAAACCGGCGCCAATCGATTCCTCGTGGCCAAAAACCCCAGACCCCCAAGTTTACCGGAGTTTATTAATTCTGGGGCGATTTTCGACTTGGCAACCATTCCTCGTATTATAGTATAAGATACAGACTGACTGATGATTTGGGTCCAAAATTTGTGACATTTGTGTCGTTCTAATGGTAAACCTACAAGTTTAAGTACATCAACCTACGTGTCCTTATTAGTACAAAAGGCCGAAAAACATAGTTACGATATATTCACGATATTGGCCGGAATTCGGTATGTCAAATAACATAGATATCGGACAATATCTTGTGCTAATAGACATTTGTGTTTTTAAGTTATCATACTCGCATGCAGCCATCAGGGAGTCAAAATTTTTATTCTTTAATTATTATTTCTGTCAAGCATTAGATTAAATTTTGGTATCCATTTTGAATTTGAACTTCTTTTCGAGAGGCAAAAGTAAATCTTGATAAAGAAAATCATAATATTCTAATAAGTATTCAAAAGTATGAATGGACATGGTTTCCAAAATTTCATTTACAACGAAAATTAGAAAAAAAATATTTTTAAAATTTAATAATAGGTGGCATCACCAGTAGAGACCTAAAATTTAATTTATAAATAGGTTAAATGTTAAATAAATTTTAAAGTTGTTCTAACTTTTCGTTATTGAGAATACTGAAGTTAACATAATTTCAAAACTCTACATCCCTGAAAAAAAAGTCATTAAATAAAATTTCTTTTGCTATATTATTATAGTTATTTTTTTCTCTGTTATAGTTACTTTTTAAAGTTGTTCAAAGCGTGTTATTATCGAAAACACAGAAGTGCTCTCTAAACCTTTTACTTTGTTATTAGAGTTATTTTTTGCTCTGTTATTGTAACTTTTTATCGGTGATCTAAATGTGTTTTTTCGGAAACACAGAAGTGTACAAAATTTCAAACCTTTCTCATATAAAGAAGGAAAAATCTATAAATTGTCTTTATTATTACATACTAAATATCTTAAATAAAATTGGTTATCAAATGTTCACATTATTAAAACTAATCACAAATTTCAAAAACAACATCAATATAAGTGTTAAAGGGCCACGTTTGAAATATCAAATGAGACGATATTCAAACTTCCGACATTTTTTTTTTCTCAAAATAAACCTTTTTTAAATTTAGTTTCTATCCGTAATTTAATTAATAATAAAACTTCTGCAATAAAATATTTTTCCATGAGATAGAGACAATTTCTATATTTTTATAATAAAATAAATTTCTCAAATATTTTTATAACAGCAAACGGAAAATCTTGCAAACCACCAAAACAAAACCATTCCCTTGAGATGAATTTTACTTTTAATCATCAATAAGCAAGAAAAAGTTCGCTGTGGGAATAATTTGATAATAACAAAAACGGCCGTTGTTATTTTATTTGTTCATCGATTCGGTCATTTTTAAGTCTTGATGCCTCTTTTCCTTAATTGATCCTCGAGAAAATAATAAAGCTCTCAATTTCTCGCTTGATTCTAATTTCTTTTGCTCTGTTATTGGGATTTCTAAAGCACTTCGAAGTTTCATTCTATATTTTATTTAAGAAATGGATTTTGAATAGAAATGATGCTACGCTTTTAATGCCGATAAGCTGCAAATGCCGCTTACACTTTTAAGTGTTTTAAGGGGTGTGTTCGGATTTGATATTTGGAAAAGCAACGGCTTATAAAATAATTGTTTTAAGTTTATATATTTGTTTAATGTGAAAATTAATTATTTTATTTTAAAAATATATTAATCACGGGAATTTGTATTTCTCTGTTTTTAGATAGATTCATATAGGAAATGTATCTATTGCGATGGTTCTCATGACATGACTTCGGAAAAATTTCTTCAGTTCTTCAGCTTCCCTTGAACCCAAAAAATCCCTTATTTCAAAATTTTATATTATAATATAATGTAATTATATACATATTATAATATAATGTAAAAGTGTAAATGTATTTAATATAAAATATTAATGTAAAATTATTAACGTAAGGGATTTTATTTTCGAATTTATGTTTTTTTTTAAGTCTTGCTAAATTTTTACTTTTTTTATAATGGAAAATGGCATTAAAATTGAAAAATATTGGACTTTGAACAATAAATAAGACCTTACAACCTAATTTTAAATAAATTTGAGATTTAGATAGACATTTTTAAAATTAGATTATATTTAATATACACACGGATGTATACAGTATTTCAATGTAAAAAAAGATTCATGTATCCAAGAAATGAGAAAACATAGAATTTCAAGCCGAAAAAAAATAACATTGACAAATTTATAGCTTTGAAACTCATAATGATAAAAATTTACATAAAAATTAAACCATAGATATATTTTTTACAGCATGAAATCTTTAAAAGATCTGTAATTTCAAATTATTTTATGTATTCATGTATTGTATATTCTTATAAAGGAAGATATACAAGAGAAATTGGAAACGGAATTTTTCTGTCAAATTTTTGACGAATCCGTAAGAAACCAGTGAAAAGACTGCAATTTTTTTGTAGTATCCCGCCTTTCATGTTAATATTTCGTTCATTAAGCTGGCTTATTGTTTGTGCGGTGTGTTTTTTTCACTTTAATTATATTAACGCCTCGTCATAAAGCAACACTGGATATATTTTGGGATGAATGAAAAGGAATAATAGAAAGCGGAATGTGTAAATAGAAAAAATACAAAATGCAAATGCAAAATATAAGAAAACAAAATCCAAATAAAAAATATAAATATATATACTAAACAAAACTCATCAGCAAGTTATAGCTGTTGCTGTGATTAAAAGTACCATGTCATGTATTTAGTTTAGTTATATTTATGTCGCATTTTAAATTTCCTCTGTTGTGATATTTAACCCTTTATTTACTGAATTATGTTGCCATCAATTTTTGAACTTCATTTTTGCACTAGTAGCTTAGTTTCCTTGCAAAATAATCTCAGGGAACCCAAGAAAAAAATGTAATTAACAGAAATATCTTAATTAGTTTAATTATTAATTAAATATTTTTAATTCCTACTTTTAGCTTGTATTAACTTCATGTTATTCGGGTTGCATTCCCCGTGTTCCTTAGAATACCATTGGCAAAAATAGTGTTATAGTAAAGATATAAGCTAAATTTAAATGGTACTTTTAAGTACCGTCAGTAAATAAAGGGCTAAGGACAGACCTCGTATTCTGAGTCACAGTCAAATGACGATGATGACATCTGATCTGCCATTCCCCTCTCCGAACTTCCACACCACATGAAGGCGTGGACGTTTGATGTGGCGGATTTATCCTGCAACAGACTGCCTCTTCAGTGGAATCGGGTCTCGAACCTCAAACCTTTCGGTTCCGAAGTAGAGATTTGACCACCAGGCCGCCACGGCCCTATTTTTAAAAAAAATCATGTTCATGTGCATGTGAAATCACAATCGCCAGGTGGTTTACCCGCTCTCTGATTTGGTTCAAAGTTTGATATAGATTTACCCTTTTTACTATGCAATCGCATATCAGCTAAATACACTTCATTGAACTCCTCGATAGCCGGCGATTGTTTTTCTCTTGCGTTCTATCTGGGTGATGTGTGAATGAGCCCCCCGGTAAAAAGGGGTTGTGCAAGTGACTCTGTGTGTATCATCTTCATTTGAGCTATAAGTCAGACTTCTGCCTTCAGGTGCTCTGGAGTCTTTACCCTCAGAAACTAATGCATCCCTTTTCCGTGGAAACATGAACATGACATCATTAACATCAACTCTGATTTTCATGGCTATAGAGATCACCGATATATGAAAAAAAAGGAAAGGAAACTTCCTGCTACAGGATTTTGATCAAAATTTGGTAAATATTTAGAAATATCTGTTTTTAAACAATATATCAAATTTCGTCAGTCTCTCAAAATATCTAATACTATAATACGAGGAATGGTTGCCAAGTCGAAAATCGCCCCAGAATTAATAAACTCCGGTAAACTTGGGGGTCTGGGGTTTTTGGCCACGAGGAATCGATTGGCGCCGGTTTTGAAGCGCTACGGTCGAGCAATTCGGAGTTACAGATAGGATATTTTCAAACTTTATTAGTTCGTCATAATGGCTACTTAAATTTTCAAGTGGTAACGTGCTGCCATCTATAGCCAATATGGCGAACTAATAAAGTTTTATGTTTATGCTGTTATAGGTTTATACTATGTTTCTTATGTATGCATATATGTTGGGTTTTTCTAAATAAATTTGTCAAAAATATTGAACTTCAACACACTTCAATCTTTACCTTTACTTTACCTTTGTATAGAATAGTTCCCTTTCCAAACTCTAACTTTGTTTAGAATAGTTTACAATGGTGCACTTTAACCGGTTATCTTTTCACCAATGGTTTCACAAATTTTCTTATGGCATGTATTGTTTTGATAAATCACAATTGAAAATTTAAATCTTCGAGTTAGCTTCGATACCTGTTTTCTCCGAGCGGAGCTCGGTCACCCGCTGGTTTTCGTAATATCATGTTCACAGACAGATATAATTCCAAAAATGTATTTTTTTAGATTCAAGAAATGGTAATTTATCAAAACTGGTGATGTTTTGTCAAGTTTTAGTGATTCGAATTCTGATTTGTCAAGTTTTTAACAAGTGGGCGTGCCCTCTAGCGGTCCCAACCAAACACACTGGCAGTCATCTTTCAGCTGTCAACGATGTAGCATGATTTATTTGTCTCTGCTGCGTGTGTGTTTTTGTTAATGTTTTGTGTAATTCATGCTAAACTGTAACTAAGTGTTTGTGTTCGAGCTCTTAGCTAAAATATAAAATTTTTAAAGCTATCTGGCATTTTGTTGATTTATTTGGTCAATCACTTAGACACAAGTCTAAATTCCTTGTCGATTAAAAGGTTTTCCTTTTGCATGCATTATATAACGATAGATAAAAAAAAACCGTTCTCCAAGCATCAAAACGAAATAAGATTTTATCTTACTGTTTACGTTAAATAAATATATTTTAAATCTTATCAAACAAGAAACCATTTTTAATAATATCTAACATTCCTTAATAATATGTTAGAATACTTTAAAGTCAATAAATAGACTGATCGCCAAAGGCATTTATTGCTTGTGTAAAATTCAAAATTTCAAGGATATGATTAAAAGTGCCATGCTCTATTTTTATTGATTGAATAAACATCTGCTTCGTACAAAAATCCACATCTATAAATGTTTACCTAAAACTTATTAGAACATTTTTTATTAAAAAATATTATAATACTTTTGGTGGCTTATGATAAAGTTTAGCTAAGAAACTTAATTTGTGTGACACATGCAATAAAAATAGAGAAAATTCATTTTGTTACCAAACATTACTTTTTGGAACAAACTGAAATTCTTTTAAACGTTTAAGTAAAGCTCTATAAATATCTTTAAGAATATTTCTTCATATTCAAATTATTTTTCTTCACTTAAAACACCTACGCATAAAAACTACTCATTTGAAGTGACATTTAACTAATATCTTAGTGGGCGTCTGACAAAGAGTTTCGGTTTTCAATTTATTTCTATATTCCAATATTATAGGCTCCATAACGCCCACTCTAGTTATTTTTAAACTTTTGCCAAACAAATTTGAGAACATAAATTTAATATTATGAAATAAAAATAAAAATAAATCTTTTAGAAAGATAAATATAGTAAATATGCAATGATATCAATGATGTTTAAAAATAATTTTTATAAAATTTTGATCTCCGCATTTTTCTATAAAAATGTTTATGCTGTTCGTTTATAAATTAGCTCATTGAAACCTGGTGAATATTTTTGAAAAAGAAAGAAAATATCGTTTTCTTTATACTGATATTTTCAAAAATTAGAATAGTCTCTGTAAGTACATTTTTAAAAATGAAATAAACAGTTTTTATCATGTCAGTTATCTGTTTTCGTTAGGAGGTTTTAAATAATCAAAGGCAACAAATAATTGAAGCTCGAAATTGAGTAGGCAGTATTCATCAACATATTTTAATCGCATATATTCTTTTTATTTGCTTTTCCAGTATTGCATTACTTTATTTCGGAGTCGGCTTTCACTCTATAGCTTTTAAAATGTTTATCATCTGCTAATGCAGATTTATTTGGGAGTCGGCTTTCATAATATACTTTTTCCACTGTCTGTTGTCTGCTACTGTAGTTTTATTTTGGAGTTTGCTTTCATAATATACTTTTTTTCATTATCTGTTGTCTGTTACTGTAGTTTTATTATGGAGTCGGCTTTCATAATATATTTTTTTCCATTATTTGTTGTCTGCTACTGCAGTTTTATTTTGGAGACGGCTTTCATAAAATATTTTTTCCGTTATCTGTTGTCTGCTACAGTAGTTTTATTTTGAAGTCGGCTTTCATAATGTATTTTTTTTCCATTATCTGTTGTCTGCTACTGTAGTTTTATTTTGGAGTTGGCTTTCATAATATACTTTTTCCATTACCTGTTGTCTGCTACTGTAGTTTTATTTTGGAGTCGGCTTTCATAATATATTTTTCCA
>JAPMOQ010019287.1:15959-33674 GCA_026543055.1 Argiope trifasciata
TCATAATATACTTTTTCATTATCTGTTGTTTGCTACTGTAGTTTTATATTTTTAGTCGGCTTTCACTGCATAGATTTTGAATTATTGATCGTCTAAATGTATATTTCTCACGGAAATCCAAGTGTTATTGCCTAACTCGCTCAACGTTTATCAAAATAAACCAAACAAGTTAAAATAGTTTTTGTTTAATCAAAACAAATATTGTTATTTCAGGGACAATTTTAACTAATTAAAATAGAGTTATTAGAGAATAATGCAGAGGGTCACCATTATGGCCAACTAAAGTTACAATTTGATTTCCAAACTATACATTGTATTAAAATAATTAAAACTATTTGTAAGAATTAAGTCATTAACCAGTTTAAACCGGTTTGAGACTACCAAAGTAGGCATGAGTCGACATTTAGAAAAGCGATGGAGTTTTTTCATCTCAAAACCGGTCAAGCTCCAAAATTTTGTTTACCAGCCAGAAAAAATTGAAAAATAAGGTTTAAAAGAATTTTTATATAAAGAGAGAGAGAGAGAGAGAGAGAATTAAACTGGTTAATGACTTAAATCAATTGAGACAAATAATGACTTAAAAGTAATAATGTTCTTCCATGATAATTTGAAATACGGGATAGTAGATTTGATTTTTTAAAATTATAAGAATTACTTCTTAAACTCACTATCAGGTAAGGGCACTGATATAAGAATTAAATTTAATTCAATTATGTTTAATTCTCTGAATACAGCTCAAATTCGCATAACGGACAAACCAAAATATAAACCAGCTGGAGCTGTCTACACAACACTTTCTCGTATCCTCACTAATAATGATATTATTCAAGTGAACGCCTTGAAGGTATTGGCTTATAAAAATTACGAAATATTATATTTTGGCATGAATTTAGCTTTTTTTTTACTGAATCTATAGAGTATTCCACGGCGAGTTCGTTTTGGAGATTAATTTGAGCCATGTGATTAATAGTATTCGAAAAGCAAATTTGTGCTTTATACTCTTTTTCTTTCAACCGATTGAAACGAAAATTTCACACAGAATTACAATAGTAGTCACAAATTCACACAGAAAATTTAAAGTATTTGTCATTGCGCTTTTTGAGTTATAGCATTTATATGTTTTTAAAAGTACAAACCAACAGATGACAAATCCCTCACTAGATTTGGTTCCGAAATTGATAGATGTTTAGGCTATATAAGTGAATTCTGTGAGCGGAATTTTATCCCTCTAGATCTTTTCATTTTTTCGTCATCGTACGAACGACCGGACAGATACACTTCCTTTGTAAAGAGTTTGCTCAAAATGTCACAGAAATTTGTTTGACTTTATGCATGCATATGAAATTTCATCCGTCGAGATCAAAATATTTCTTAATTATATTTATCACAAACAGACAGATGGGCTTTTTCCAAAAATATGTTTTTCGAACTCATTGAAGTCTAAAACGTGGAAATTTGAATTTTTTGACAATTATTATACTTTTTTGTACTTCTTATACGAAGAAGTAAAAGTGACACCACTAAACTAACTGGAAAAATTCCATAGACTGAGTGAAGAAGAGACATGGGAATGTTAAATGCCGGATTTGTCTATATCAGTCTGTGTTGACAGAGCTCTTACATCTACATGGAGAGGATTGTGGACCGACAGCTTTGTCGAACACGACTCAGAGGAATTTGAAAGGGATTGATTTTGAATCCTTAATCTATGATATTTAAAATTCTCCATTGAAATTCTGGGGATAGAACTTATAATGACACCTATGAGACGGTGGAAGAACACAGGTAAGAACTATCGAAAAGATGATGGAGCTATATTTTGTCTCGAAGAAAAAAGCTGAAGAGGAGATTTAGTCAAAACATGAAGAAATAATCGAGGCAACAGAGCTATAACTTTCCAGTAAAATCAGAGAATTTGCTTCACAGTACGAATAATGTCTTTATATAAAAGAATGCTGTATCATTAAAGTCATCTGTGTCATCTAGGTTTCCCGCAAGTGATCCCAGAGCTTGCCGGAAAACTTGGTGAACATTTGATAACAAAATGGATAATAAACGAAATATCGAGAGTTATTTCAATCTGTCTATCAGGAAGCGAGATACGTCCAGATGCAACCTGATTGGTCCAGAAGCTTCTAGCTCCACCTCCCGGAAATTGTAAAAGGCCAGAATCTCAAGCTGAAACAATCGTCAACAGAGTCACCGGTAATTGTGGAGTCCTGACGAATGGTCTTGAACTAGCCGTCGTGGATTGTTGTACTGAATTGAGATTTCTTGTATTGGTTATGGGGTAGTCGGGAATTGAAGTACTGAGTCGGCAGCTGAATAGAGAAGACATGTAGGAGTAATCAGCCAGTGGGAGAGACCGTAGAGCAAAGCTCGGAGGATCCCCTCTTCTACTGAATCCTGTCTGGCCGCTTTGTGTGCTGTGGATGTTGTCACTACTGAGTTTCTCCTTGGGAGCTACTAATTGATGTATAGAGTGTTGCTGTTTGCTACCCTGTGTATTCCTCTCGGATGAACATAGTTGTAGTCTTTGTTTTGTCCTGTTATCGTATAAATAAACGTCATCGTTGTTTTTCTACTGAGACCTGCTCATTGAGTTTTCACCCACTATACACTAGAAGCGAAACCGACGGATAGGAAATCTGTAACTATAAGCAACGGCTTTATCGCCAAAGTTTATAGAATATCTAAAGAAAAATGTCTTAAAATGATTTTCCTATGAAAAGAGCCTGTGTTAAAAATAATAAATTACATTATTCATTTTAGATTCATTTGAGTATTTTTTCACTTGTGGATTCACAATGCATTGCATTGTCTAATTAAACATGGATTCCTAAGAAAGAAATTTTATTTCACTAAAATAGTGCTTACTAGTTATCTATTAATTACCAGTAAGGAACGAATTGCACTCGTTAACCGAGATTTCAATTTTTATAAAGAATATCTTGTTAAACTAACTATATTAAAACGGTATATCGTCTTTGAAAGTACAAAAATATACAAAATATCAACACATTAAAATATCTTTTACAAAACTGATTTATTAAAACCATGAAGCAAATAAAGTATGTCAAGCTAAAATTAAAAAGTGAAATAAAAATGTTTAAATAAAAAGTTGAATTATTCTAAGAAAAAATACTCATTGCTTCTTTTTTGTTCTTTCTCATTATTATTTTGATATAAATTTTTTAATTTAAAACAACAAAACAAATATAAAAAATAGCATTATTTAACCTATCTATACTGAGTTCTGAGTTATTTAAATTTTATTCCATCCTTGAAAAAGAATTTCAATCAAATTATTATAATTTTACTTCAGGTAAACATTCTAAACAAGAATAAGAAATTTAGTGTTTATAATCATCAACTATTTGTCGAACAGTAACTATTTAGAAAGACGATTTTTTATTCTAATTTTATTTTCAAACATAAAAATTAAGTTAAATATTAAATAATCTGCTTTTTCAATTAACTTCGTTTATAGAAAAATATTCTCAATCTCTCAAAGGGAAAAATATCGTTTTCCTTTTCCTCTTTCAAAATTAAAGTTTTAACATAAGAAAAAAACTTTTGGTACATTTTACGAATCAATTATTTTTTTAACTAAAAATTAATTAAATTAAAATAGGACTAAAAAAGGACAATTGCGAGATTAAAACAGTCACAGAAAAAAATGAAATAATATACATAGATGATGACAGCAAATCTAAACGTTTTTCATTTGTTATTTTTTATGCTAAATTTTTTAAACATCGTTTAGAAAAATTAAATTATTTTTTCTCTTTCAAAAATGATAGTCTTTCACTTTAAAAAAACCGGATATCCTTTTAATATTTTATATTGAAATATATGATTGTAGAATACTGCATATGATTTGATTTCCTTTTAATTTAATTATCTTTCCATAGTGAATAAAAACATACGTATGAATTTCTTATGAAGAAACAAATATAAAATAATCAGATAAAGTTAAGAATTAATATAAATATTAAAAAAATAGATGCATCCAAATAGTTTAGATTTATTTATTTACTGATAATCTGCTTCTCACAGTCCTTCAAGAACTATATATTTTGCTTTCATTATTCAGAAAAATAAAAATATTAGTCTGTAATTTACTAATGACTTTGATAAAAGTGAAAAATTATCATTATCCTTATTTAGTTGCAAAATTTAAAGCTTAAAAAGTCATAAAATCAACATATGACATAACTTGTATAAATTTCTTTAAAAAGACAAAAATCATAAAATGTTAAAAATTAACGTAAATGTCACTAAAAAAATAAGTGTTTCCAAAGATTTATAATTATTTCTTTGATGTTTTTTAATTTGCTTCTTACAGTCTTTCAAGAGCTAAATATTTTGCTTTCATTATTCAGAAAATTAAAAATATTAATCTGTAATTTACTAACGACTTCGATAAAAGCAAAAATTCTCCATATTTAATCATTTAAATCGCTGTCCATGTTTAATTGTAAAATTCGGAACTAAGCAGAGAAAAAAATTCAACATTTGGTATAGGTACAGAATTTTTTTCTGGATGTTTCTCAAACCGATTAAGAACTCAAAAAACTCTGCAAATTTTTACATTTATATAACATCTAACGATCGCAAATTTAAAGTTATCATGTGAGAACATTATTAATTTTTCAGCCATTATTTTAATTTAAGTCATTAACCAATTTAAACCTATTTGAAACAATTACTAGACAATCAGATTATTCATGCGTCGATAGTAGATTTTATATTTGATTTTTCTAACCGAAATTGGTTTTGGAGGTTTATCGATTTTGAGTTGGAAAATAAAACATCGTTTTTCTAATGTCGACTCCTACGTAATCTTATAGTCTAGAAATTGTTTCAAACTGATTTAAACTTGTTAATTACAAATTAATTAAGACAGTTCGTAATAATACAGATAATGAAAAATTTGGAAAATCAAGTTGTAATTTTAATTCATGATAATTCGTCAAATGTGACAACCTTCTGCATTATTTTCCAATGAACCCGCCTATTTATTTTGTAGCTTCAAAAAAAAAAAACCTCAAACGAAGAAAACCTCATCATGTTCTCACATGATGAAAAAACACTCTGTACTGCGAGCAGTTAAGAAATTCACGCTTCTTGTTAACAATTTCCTTCACAGATATTCCATTTTAGGTTATTTTGTCACAGTGTTGTAAAAACAAATATAAAAGCCATGAACACAAATGAAATACTTCAGGCGAATATATGTCTTTAACAATTGAAGCACTAGATAAACCTTTACAACAAGCCAAAATAAATTCAAGATAAATATTTTAAAACAATCCGCTTCTTTAAAAATAAATTTATCTTGAAATTTCCTTTTTGTCTTAAAAGGCTTAAGAGATTTTAAAAAAGGAACAACGAGCAGATTTAAAAGTATTGGATACTACAAGAAGCAATAATAGAAAACTATATATAAAATCCAATTTATTTGAAACATATAAGCCTTACAGCGAAATTGAAAATGCATTAGCAGATAGTTTTTCGTAAATCTTTTTATGAAATACAAACATTCGACAAGTAATTGAGTTAATGGTTTTAACACACAAATAAAATATTAAATAACGTGTTCCTTTTGACTTTAAATACATGCATGAAAAAGATATTGGAATTTATTAAATAAAAATAGAGAATATCAAGTATGAAACTTTTTTTAAAAATAGAGGCAAATGTTTTTAAATTTAATGGTACAAAATCTCTTATTATAACTTTGTAAAGGATAATTTTCTGAATCATATGGAATTCTAAAATATCCTTATTTATCAATAAACTTGAAAAATTAGAAGTTTAAAAATTTACCATAGAAATAAGTGATTTGATGAAGATGAAGTGAAGACACTCTGTGGCGGTGGAATTGGCGGAATTATGTCAATATGGAGGTTGAATTCCGCCAAGGATTGAACCTGCGATGTTTGAGTTTGAAGCCAAGTAACTTATCCATTCGACAAAAATGAACGCTAGTGTCTAGTGGCTGTTACTGGCTTATTAAGATGTCACCAAAATACTCCCCTACCAATGAGTCGGTAGAGACGAACGAATTTTTTAGTGTCAAGTGTATTTTGAAGTAACAAGTTGTCTACTGTCGCTTATCCCCAGATGCGACAACCTGCGTAATTCGTCAAATATTTATGTCTTAATTGATGTGGAACATAAAATCAGTTTGTGCCAGTACAGGTTTCAACATTTTAAGATATTGCATTTTTAATACTACCGCCACAACTGTACCGGAACAGGAATTCTATGTACTTATATACATTGCGGTTGTAATTAAACTTTCCCTATAAACGGCAACTTACAATGCAAACAAATATACGGACTACGGCGAAATTTGGTAAGTAGACTATATTCAAGATGCGCGCGCAGAATTTCGAAACAAAAAGCTCAAAAATGCCCATCAGATGGTGCTTTTTCCTGAAAAACATTAAATTTAACGAACAGAAACGGAATACAAAAACAACATTAGAGATCCCAAACAAGAATTATAAATAATAAAAATATAAAACCAGGAAAAACTGAATATTCCAGGAATAAAAGGTCAATACTTGCATGCTAGCAAATAAAAAGAAGTTTTATGCAAAATAGTTTAGGGTAAGACACATTTGTAAGTCATTTTTTTGTCGATATTTACGACTGTAATAATGACAGTATCTTGTTGCGCAATTGAGTGGGAATCTATATAACTTCACTCTAAGATCTCTCCAAACGTCTGCAAATCTCCTCTGTCTCCTCGCTTTAGCGCATCCTTTTGCCGAGTCACTACTATACTATTGACTACTCCACACACAATGCTGCTTCCAAAATAAGCACTAGGACTCAGCACACAGCTCAATTCAGCAATCACTTGAGCTCCATTCAAAGCTTTGCACTTCATCGCACTTATCCAACTATCTCCACGCTGCTTCGCTATCCTCCTGAATATTATATACACAACTACTAGCATACAACTCCAACTGACAGCAGCTTTAGATTGCCGGCCTTGTTGCTCCCGGGTGACGAGCAGAGAAAGTTCTGCACTAATAATGGTTATTAATACTCGGTTATTATTGACTCAATTGCTAAAATTCTGAAATTTTCCAGTAACCGATATTTTGTCGCCAAAATCGCCAAGTTTATCACCAAGCTTTGAAATCACTGATGCGGTACCCATTCAGCACTTAACAGAGCTGACCGTGAAAAGGTCTTTCCAGTGACTGAAGTAACGTTCTGGTAAGCAACGTCACTGGTTTGCAACAATATTTATTCTAAATAAATGACGCCATGTTGTAATAAACTTGGGGAAAAAAGTTGAATAGAAAAGTCCATATTATTTATAATAATGACTTCTAAACTAATAATTAAAGTCAAGAAAGCAATAAACTAAAAGTTTATCGTTAATATATTAATAAATATGTGTTTAAGAAACTATCATTATTAAATGTTTTATATATGAAAGGATTTTTATCACAGTGAAATAAGATTTTAGTAGAAATTCTATATAATTCCGTTTTTGATTTATAAATTCTTCAACGGAGCGTTCTGTACCAGATAGAACTTGCATACTTTAATGCAAAATATTCTTTGTTTTTAGATTCCTTTAGTATTCTAACATTATGATATTCCAGTTATGAGTGATTGAGGAAAACAATCTTGGATCAATCATCTATTGCAACCACGCATAATTGTACCGTTTGCCATTGGATTTTTAAACAGTCACGCTTTTGCGCATGCATTAGGATGGGTCTAGTTCGACAATATTACTAAGAGAAAAGATTGTGGAAGGCATATTAAAGTTTAACAATGAAATAAGTACTGGAAATATGAACATTCTTCAGCGTCTCTTCCTTTAAAAAGATAGAATCATCAAAATATGGTCATCTCAGAAAAATAAAACGAACAGTACAGTATTTTATCAAATAATTCAGGATGTATTAATGTAATAGAACTGACAGAATGCAAAAAATTGTAAGAGCAGCGAGAATTGATTTTAATAGGAAAAGATAATACTAAACTTTTCTTAACATTTATTTATTGCATTCACAAATAAAAAAAATATCATTTGCAAAGTATAATTTTAAATACATTTCCTGACAGTTTCTTGAAATTTTTGGAAGCATGAAAGAATTTTTTTTGTTATGAAAGTTATAGTTAAACGAAACTAAGAAATATTTTCCATCTTCTTCCATTATTTTGATAAATGTGTTATGAATTTACGGCATCACAAATGTAAAAAACTTATTTTATTGACATCAAATTCAAATTCTGCATTCAATATTATTTACACATTATACATTGTGAGGAAAATTTTATCAAGTAATAAAAAAACACTTTATGCAATTGAAAGAATTTAAAAAAAAATATGAAACCACCTAGTGTCAATAATACTCACGAAATTATTTATAGTATAAATTTTCTAGCTCTTGTTACTTTTATACCAGCTCCATACTCGGTAATTATAAGAGAACCAGAAGGCAGCGCATGCTTAGAAAGGCTGAAAAAAGCTATGCGGTAGTTGGCAAGTAATTGCCCTGATGGGACAACATCAATCCACTGTATTCTATTTTTTTCTTCTTACTGTACATGCGCTTGCAGAATTAGTCGTTTATTGTCGTGATAAAAACTGATAACTTATCACATATACATTCCGACATTTTTTTGGTTTTTGTTCTTCCTGTTTCTTTTTTTCCATTTTATTTGTCATTTCTATACTATAGTTTTCCAAATTCAGGTATGTTCACATCCTCTTTATTTTACCGTGTTTCTTTATGTAAATATCTTGTATTTTAATACGATATGCTGTGGAAAAAAAATTCAGGGAAGTCAAAACGGTAATTTATAGCCAAGCATGGAATACCTGAATTTATCTTATGAAATTGTGGCAAACATTAATCAGTCCTTTTCTGCACATGCGTTGCCTTCCTGGCCGAGAGTGCAGAAAATAAATATTAGTTAATACTGATACTGATATTAATTGAATGTTAATTTCAATATAATATTAATTTAATTAACATTGAAAATATTTAATTAATATCAATATTACTTAAATATTAATATTGATATTAAATATTAATATCAAATATATATTTGCAGATATTAAATATTAATTCGGCAATTAATCGAATATTAATTACTGAAGTTTAGAATATTTATTTAAGAAGATATTGTTCATTTCCTTCAGAAAAAAAATATCGATTTCTGATCTCATCTATATTTGAAATACATCAAAACGATTTTTAATATTCCGGAATTTATCCAAATTACCCTTTTTTCTTGGTACCAAAAGTTCTACTAAATTATAAAACCTTTTTCTATGAAATAATAAATATAACATTTATAAACATAGAAATAAAAGAAACTTTAGATTATATGAGCGAAACGAGATCCGTTAAAATGCTTTTTTATGCTAAAATTTATCCATTTAAGTATACTTTTAAAAAAAGTGAAAATTTTATTTTGACTTATTCATTAAAAATTATCTAAAGAAAACGTTTTGCTTTTTATTACAAACTTTGAATTTCTCTTTTTATAGATTGTTATAAAATACATATACAAGCTACTTTTCCATCAAATACGTTTTAGGAATCATTGTGCGATTCATAAAAATTATAAATTTAGAAGTATATTATTATACTGCATTTAATGTAACAAAATTATTGAATAAACAACAAAGACGATCAAGTATATAAATCTATAATTCCTACAAAAATGAATGCCTTAATATAGTTTAAATATAATATTTAAACTATTCAGCAAAATGATATCGATTCCAAAAATATCCTACCATCTTTCACAAAATTGAAATATATCAATAAAGTATATTGTTTCAAACTTTATAAAATTTTATACAATCATATAATTACATAAAACATTGGTTATTCAGAAATTTATAAATAAACTCGTATAACACTAAAAGATTTAGAATTCAGCAAATTTTATGAAAAGTCTTTTGCAAAATTTATAGCATAAGGTTTTAAAGAAATATTTCTGAGAACTCTAAACTTTAAAGAATCCGTTGAAATTCCTTTGCAGAATAATAAATTTATGCACTATAGGGGTATATAAAATTGAAATATTTCCTCGCACAGCTTTTAAATCAAGAAAAACGAAAATGAAGAAATATATATATTTATATGAAAGCGTCTTTATTTTTAACTTAATAGAAAAATAATTTTACTCAAGTGAAATTTTACAAGATGTACATCTTTTAACAACTGTTGTACAAAATGAAGCTTTGCAGTAAGCTAAAATAAATCAAAGATAACTGCATAGAGCTCTAATTCTCCGAGGATAAATCGATCTTGAAAGTTTCAAATTGTCTTAAGCTGCCAAAAAGATGAAAGTAAGAAAACACGAAGGCGTAAAATTCCCTTTACAAGAAACAAAAGTACAAATAGCAGACATAAAAGACAATTTATTTGAAAGAAACCTTACTTCAGAAATCGAAAACATTAGCAGAATTTTTTTTTTTTTTTTTTGTAAAACTCTTTATCAAATGTTAACACTCGTCAAACAATAATAAAAAATACTGATATTGCGAGTATGATAGTTTTAAATGGAGAATTTATTTTGAATTTAAATTGATAATACAGTATTTTAATTTTATATGAAATATTCTAAATGGGAGAGCAAGCTTACTGAGCAAGAAATATTTGGAGAAAAGGAACAACAGTTTTTTTTCCTCTTTTTTCTTATTTCTATGATACACAGCTGCTAGTTATTAATTAATTAATTAATTAATTTTTAAAAATGGCTGTTTATGTTTGAAAAACCTTTTGCATTATCTGTCTTTTTGCAAAATCAAAATTTCAAAAACAAGAAAAAAATTGATTCGGTTTTTTTCGTAATAGAAAAAATATATTACTAAATTCGAGATAAAATCCGATGAAAGTCTGCAGGTTCAAATCTACCGATTTCAATTATTTTTCGAAATATACTCAAATTATAATCTCATAATAGTCAAAAATTTTAAAATTTTATGAATAGTTTCTTTAAAAAAATTTTTATGAATCCATTAAATTTTTATCATGTGAGAACATGATATATGGGTTTGGAATTTTAAAGCTTCAAAATGTGTAGACAGAAAATAAAGGGCATTTGTCATAAGACGTTATCACCTGAAGAAACACAAAGAGGAAAACGAAAATCAACTCGAAACAGCCAGGCGAGGTATCTACAGGTGTTACAATTTATTTTTAAATTTTCAATTCCAGTTTCAATTTTTGCAGCTAGAAAAAAATAGGTTAGGAGCTCGAAAATTTTGAAATGAAAAATAAAAAGCATCGTTTCTCTAAAAGTTGACGATTGCGCAATACAGCAGTCACATGAGCATTTCAAAAAAGTTTAAACATATTTTTGAACAAGAAAAAAAATCTGCCCAAGTGAAACTGTTTTGAAGCTGAAACAAATTTTAAGATAAAAAAAAATCGTTTTTTAAATATCGATGTTTGCGTAATCTGATAGTTCCAAGCCAGTTTAAAGCTGTTTTTCACGAAAGAAAAATTCTGTTCCCTTTGAAAAAAAGAGGCTGAATTCGATTGATTTTTAGAGGGTTAAAACCCATTGCTTTTTTAAACGTTGTAGATTGCTAAATAAAATCAGGTGAGAACAGGAAGTTTTTTTTATCGGATTGATACCAAAAGACTTTAAAATACTATATTCTCACATAATAATCTGCTATCGAAAATTCCAAATTAATCTTTATTTAATTTTTTCGTTTTATTTCAAATACAGGCACATAATTAAAAAAAGAAAATTTTAAAGCATTAGCAGGCTGCTTTAAATTTCCCATATAGTCATTTATTGGGAAGTGATTTTAGGATCCCTCATGAAGTGATTTTAAAGCACCTCTTTCGAGGAAACTGGAGATTTCAATAAATCGATTACTTTTGGCAGGTGTGCCCTGATTGACGTATTATCAAATTAGTGTCTTCATCGACTCTTCATCGGTCAGTGCAACGGTGATTTATTTTGACTGAATCAGGCCTCAGTTGATGAGGGAATTCGGAAATCACGTTAAATTACAGTTGGGAATTTTGTGGCTTAACTTAATAATTTCAAACTTCCCGTAGGATGAAAATGTCACCAATTACAAAGCTCGTAATGCTCACAGGTGTATAATAAATTCGAGTGTAACATTAATCTAATAATGCAGTTTCCTGTATAACAGTCTGGTCTTTGGACATATATGAGAACAACATCCAATTCTTTAAAGTGGGAAGATTCAAGTACATTGTGAAAATCGTGATTTTCAAAATTTTGAAATATAAATGAACTAATTTTTACACACTTAATATTTGCTTACTTTATTCATATTTATTTTTGAAATTTCATTTCGTTTTCACATTCTGTTAAATGGGATAGAGATATTCCAAATGAACTGAATGAATTTTGATTTTAGTTTTCTTCCCCAACAGAGTGTACTTTGGACAAAATCTACTCAGAAAGTTATTTTTATGATATTATCGAATTTTTGAATGCTGGAGTTTCAGCTGTAATATACTAATATCAAAAGGCAAAGTTGAAAATTTTGAATGAATCAAAAGGTCGCATAATCAATCCCATAAATTACGAAAAGGAACCCAACTTCGCTTTGCAACAATTTTTAAACCCTCAGCTGGGGACATGCGGTTTGTGAGACCGCTAGCAATACACTTTCGGTCATTCCTAATCTATTTTAGCACAATTGAAGGGACTGATCCAGTAGCTTCCTGCTTAGTGACCTTCAATACAAGTGCACATTTTCAATCGGTTTCAGCGGATTCTTTAAATAATTCAGTTATTTCTTCGAGTGCAATTTCTAAGACAGATCCTCCCAGTTAGTGTTCCAACTTAACAGATGGCACTAAAATTTAGGCCTCCAAACATCATCCAATGTATTGATCCTATTATGAAACAGTGCTACAAACACTTTTAAATGAAGCAGAAAGGGATTTTAGTGATAAGAATCATTGTACAGAAGAGTTTTTCAATGAAATTCAGCATTCGACTGATTTTGATAGCATGTTCAAGAATATTTTTTCTAGTGATAATGCATTCTTAAGAATAAATAAAATATATTCATATATCAAGATAAATACGTATAGAATTTATAGGCTGAATTTTATACTAGATTTTAACTTGTATGTTTAAAATGCCCTAGAAAACAGTGCTATGAAAATCACACAAGAAGATAAAATTATATAATTGTATAATTTTTATATAATTGTATAATTTTTATATAATTGTTGAATTTTCCACCATATTGTTTTCTATATACCTCTGTATACTGGAAAAATAAATATGATTTAAAAGTAAAGAGTAATATGTAATTTCAAGAATATTGTATGTTGTAACATGTAATTTGAATTGAAAATGTATACTCCAACGCAATTACTTTTCTCAAAGATAATACATTTTGAAAAATTTCTAAAACATATTTATGTGTCAAGAAAAATATCTGTTGAATATACTGATCGATTTTCATATTGATATATTCATTATAAAATTTAATTTGAGTATGAAGAACGTGCGGTCTTGTAGACTACACCTCCCTAGTTAAGAGTTAATGAAATTATAGAGTGTACTAGATCTAAAACATATACTGCTGATATCCAAACATATTGAAAACTCTCGCAGAAATCAACAACACTCGAATTTATAGGAAATTGTTATTAAATGAATGAAAACAATAAAACAGCAATCATAGATCAACTAGACAATGAGAATTTTCTTTCATAGTCGCCGCATCAAAGTATGGAATTTCCTGAAATGTTCTACATATCTCGGCTTCTAATTGAAACATCACAAACATTCTTGTGTTTTATAGCAACATTATTTTTGTCACAAAAGATCTGACATCGTTTCCGTATCTATTGATGTACCTGTAAAACTATTTAGGAAATAAGTAATGCACATAAATAATATTTCAGAATTTTAACGTTATTAAAATATTTTCTAAGCTGTTTTCACGCGTATTTTACCGTTTCTTCCTATATCATTCTACATCTGTCTTCAGTTAGAAAATCAACTTCCCGTAATTTCAAGGAAACTTGCATTGATACTTTAGATCAATTTTTGCTAAATCCATTTTACTAAATTTGTCTATGTGATTCAAATCGTAGGAAGGCTTTTCTTATCATGTGAAGTTTTAACCTCAATCTTATAATATATATTTTACATGGTTTATGGAATAATTATAAACACCAGTTCCATTATATATGCATACCAGATGGAGGTATCTTCAGTGGAATTTGATCGTTATCCTTCATCCTGTATAAGGTTATGGATCTTATTTAAGACGAAAAAAATCTCGTATAGCAACAACAAATGGTAATTACTCGATATATTGGGTTGGAGGGAAAGTTCTGTCGTATTTTAAATAGACAGGTGATTTTTCTTGTAAATAAAAAAAAAACATCTGCCTAGTGAGTCAATCGGATTTTTTTTGTTTTTTTTAGCTGCTGTACACTATAAAAGGTGCCCTTTTTACCGTTCATCATTTACTTGTAATATTTAAAGGGAAAAACATGTCGGCAGATAAAGTGCATTTACGACACTGCATTTTATATGAATTCCAAAAAGGAAGCAACGCATCTGTTGCATGTAAAAATTTATGTGCGGTATTTGAAAAAGATATTGTAAATGTTCGTACTTGTCAAGGATGGTTTAGCAAATTTCGTTCCGGGGACCTGAGCCTCAAAGAAAGTGTTCGATCTGGACGACCATCCAAGAGCGATAATGATGTTTTGCGATCCATGTTGGAAAATAATCCACATTTAACAAGTCGAGAAATTGCAGAAGAGTTTGGCATTCATCATACAACTGTTGGAGATCACATTAAATCTCTTGGGTTTGTGTTAAAGCAAAGTGTTTGGGTTCCACATTAATTCACGGAAAAGAATTTGTCTGATCGTGTAAGAATATGTTCATCACATCTGATTAGACACAACGTGGAGCCGTTTTTGGACAGGCTGGTTATTGAAGATGAAAAGTGGATTCTTTACGAGAATATTAAAAGAATCTTACAGCAAACCAGGAACATCATCAGCAACAGTTCCAAAACCAAGTATCCATCAACGAAAAGTACTGCTTTGTTTGTGGTGGGACAGGAAAGGACCAGTGTATTTATTACGAGTTGCTGAAACAGGGAACAAACATCAACGCGGATCTGTACTGCAATCAGCTGGATAAATTGAATGCAGCTACCAAAGAAAAAAGGTCAGCATTAGCGTCCAGAAAAGGAATAGTGTTCTACCACGATAATGCTCGCCCGCATACTGCAATGGTGACACTACAAAAACTGAATGCGTTAGGATGGGAAATCCTTAGTCACCCTCCGTATTCACCTGACATTGCACCCTCTGATTATTACCTGTTCAGATCTCTGCAAAATTATCTAACGGGAAAAAAATTCAAGTCTTTTGAAAGTGTTTCTATGGCAGTTGCTGACTATTTTAACTCCATGGATGAGAACTTCTACAAAACAGGAATTACCTGAAAGATGGCAACAGGTTGTAACAAATAACGGAGCATATATAATTGATTAATATTAAACATGTATTTTTATAAATGAATTCAAATATTTTCTTTAAAATACGACAGAACTTTCCCTCCAACCCAATAGATCATAGGCAAAAATATTTAATTGTTACTGAATCTACAGTAAGAATATTTTGTTGATGCTTGTCAATTTTAATTAAACTGTTACTCCATTGTGCAGCTACAGTTGTAACTATAAGATCATATGCCGAATTTTATTGATTTAAGTCATGGTGTTAATGATTGGTTGCGGTTACATGAATACGAAAGCACAAACTCACTGACTGACGGTCAACTCTTAGATAAATTTAACACCATATTTGATTATCTGCATTTGTGCTCCTTTTAGGAACTGATGTTTATTTTTCACACGAAATTAACAACTGTTATTTTAAGAAATTCTCCTCGACACGCTGGAATGCAAAAGTAAATTCCTTTGCATATAAGTTACTATCTGGAAACATAAATTGTTGATGTTAGAAGCAGTCCAAATTAGGGCTTGGAAAAATGATGAGGCTTTAATTTGGTTAGTTGCATTTATTTTTTCTGTCTTCAATATTATGAAAATTGTAACAAAATCCCCCACTTAAGAATTATCAACACCCCTCCACCATTTCCATCTCCTTTGAACTAGAATGTACGAACTCATCCAAAATTTTTATATTTCTAACAGCATATTCTAAGCCAGTTAAAATCCAAACAAAATCATTCTAATAATTCTATTCACAAGATAATATGGCCAAAGCATTTTACGCATATATAAACTTTTGAACGAATGATAGTTTTATGCATATACAAACTTTTGAACAAAGGATGGTTTTACGCATATACAAACTTTTGAACAAAGGAGGGTTTTACGCATATACAAACTTTTGAACGAAGGAGGGTTTTACGCATATACACACTTTTGAACGAAGGATGGTTTTACGCATGTACAAAGTTTTGAACGAAAGATGGTTTTCGATTCTAAGGACAAATGGTCTTTCGAAGAAATGCCGATTTTTTCCCGAAATCTTGTCATAAGAACCATAGCAATAAGTAGTTTTCCTAAAGGAATCTACCTAAAAACATTACTCTACAATGTAATGAGTATATTTTTTTTTAATTTCCCCATGTAAAACTTGTTTATTAATGATTATTTCGTTTAATTTGATTTCAAATTAAGTATAAAAACGGAACGAAACAACTAGTAGAAAAAGCAACAGTGATGGAAGAATAAGAAAGTTATTTTTTACTTTTTTTCGACAAGTAATAGTGATTGAGCAGATAAGCAAAAAAACTTATTTCGAATCATTCATCCGTGGTTGATCTTTCAACAAGTACTTATACTTTGATTGATAACTTTGAAGATGTCAAAATGATATCTCATTGTTCGTATATCAGCGAGTTTGATGGAATTGATGGCGGTGGATTGGATATGATAGATTTAAGGAACCCAAGTTTCGATAAATCAAAACGTGTTTTGATGATAAATGACCAGTTTGTCACTTTTATAAGTCAGAGAAAAATTATATTCTCAGATTCTATCATTGAAATTGATGACAGAAAAGTAGTATTTTTTTCTTCTTTGAGGTAAATGTCGATGAAAAATTATTGGAAAAGTTTGGTGAATATTGTACTTGAAATTGAAGCTCTACTTTCCACTACAAAATTAAATTAATCTTTTTTATAAATTACAATGCACGATTTTCTTTAAAACGTTATTTCAATGTCACAAAATTTACAATGTTTTTCCAAATTTTTCATATGATATTGGAAATAAAATGGCTATAAGGTAAGCCAAAATGAAGGTATTCGATAACTATGATAATTTATATACAATATGACATGAAATATAAGACACGCTTAATAAAAAAACAGTAAAAAGATAACAGTAATTTAGAGTAGTTGGAAACAGGCAACAAAATGCAATAAATCTCGTAATTTCAATTATATTATCATTATCTAAATTTCTTTTTCATAAGCTGAAGAGGAAATTAGTAATTTCAACTAGTTCATAGTCTCTAAAAAATGATAGGGAGAAATTTTATTTCTTTTATTCAAAAAAAAAGAAATCTTCTTAATCTCGTTTAATCGTTTTAAATTGAAACTAATGAATAAAAATGTTATCCTCCAACCTCTTTGTAAAATTGTGGACCTTGGGAAAAGCCTTGAACGTCGATTTCGGAAAAAGCCTTGAACGTCGATTTC
>JAPMOQ010019287.1:97765-110650 GCA_026543055.1 Argiope trifasciata
TAATTTAATTTTGGGTTTAGAATGTAAGATATGTATATAATACTAAGCTATGTATATAATACTAAGATATATATATATAATAATAATGTTTGTAATACAAATAAAAGACTTAAGTTTGGGTTTAGAATGTAAGATATGTATATAATAATAATGTTTGTAATATAAATAAAAGACTTAAGTTTGGGTTTAGAATGGAAGATATGTATATAATAATAATTTCCGGGTGATAATTCTTTTCGAAGTTATCACTAAAAATTAATTTAAAATATTTTTTAATTTCTATTAAATAATTAAATTAAAAAAAATTAATCTTAAAAGCTAAAAATAGCATAATTTAAATAGAAATACATATCAGAATGCCACGTAAAAATTGTTCACATTGTTCACAATTTCAAAGAAGTTCTTGTAAGTGATAAATAAGAATTTCTGTTTTAGATTACATAATTTTGATAAAAAGTTGAAAAATGCCTTCATTGTGATTTTCCCATGTTTTGGTTTATTTATGACATTGACCTTTTAAACAATTAACATAATTATGATTTTATTTTGAAATTCATATTTTTTGATAAAAAGTTAATTTCTGCTTTTCATTAAATCATAAAAACTTATTACTTCTACTATTTTTTATTTATTTGATTTATTTTGCATTTTATTATTATAACAGAATTGGCATTTTATTATTATAAAAGAATCGTTTAATGAATTTTTCATAATTCCAACACCACATGGCGCCACGTGAAGAATATAAAAGTTTGATGAAAATTAAAAACGTAAGTCACAAATTCCTGTTAGGAATATAAAAACCCCTTCACCACTGGAATTGGACTTTCCCATGAGGAAGGCAGGGGGTCCCGGGCCAAACCAAGGGGAGGGGAGTAGGCAGGTAAGACAATCCACGGGGGACAACCGTATGGATACCTATCAGTTTGAGAAAGTTTTACAATAATATACTTGAAATAGATTTGAAAATAAGAGGCCTTTAGTGATTATATAACAGTCAAATGATGTGTGTTAGGATTCAAATGAAGCAATTAGCTCAAAACATTTTCTGGTGGAATTCCTAGCTTAACCATAATATGATGTAACTCTTGTACGCATGCGCGTTTTGGTGATGTCAGTAAAAAAAATCCCATGATCCCATAGTAACTGAAGTAGGTTTAAGTTTATTATTGAAGTGTAAGAAAAGAACGAAAGATGGTTGCGTGCCATGTTAAGAAATCTGAATGTTACAATTAGTGAACATGAAATGAAATATATAAATAATGTTTGTAAATACTTATCTGTGGCACAGGTATATAATTATCTGTGCCTTTGTGCTCAACCAGAAAATAAAAAAAGGAGATAAAGTAGAGAATAAAGTACCATAATATGATTAAGAAATTCGATGTTCATTCGAACAACTTCAGTTTGGAATACCTGAATTCTTTTGATTTAGAAGTTCTTGGAAAGACAGGTAGGAACAAATTTTACCTTACGCTTAGAATTTTGAAGTTAGGACCTAAAAATCCCGAAAATTTCAAAATTTAGAAGTGTCGATCAAGAGATATGGCTTCAAAAATCAATGTCGGATCTTTGTTTTGGATTAAAGGTTAGTATACCCCTGAATTATATTTGGCAGAAAGTGACTTATTTACTGTCTAAGAAAAAGCGGAAACCGTACACTACTGAATGCAGTAATTTAGGACAAATGTTACAGAAATTTGAACCCATTATTAATAAATCCTCAAAATTCCACCAGCCTCAATCATCTCATTATTTCTTAATTTTTAAAAATTCATTTTGTGTTTGTTTCCAAAAAAGATTTTTTTTGTATTTTTTATTCTCTTTCGGAGACTTTCATTTCTAATGTACAATTCTTAATAGATTGGTATATATAACAACTATTTTAATGTTTGGTATGATTAACTGTTATGAACCCTAGTAGTGGTGATAGGTCTAATACTTTCTAATACTATACTATTCTATACTAGTCTAATACTTTCTATAATATTCTTGAAAACACTTGTCACGCTAGAGAACGTTTTGTATGAAATTAGCTTACAATAGATGCAAAATAGTAATTTTTTGGAGCGAATTTATCATTTTTAAAGACCCCATCATGTTATTCTTGGCGATTTTTTTGACGATTAATTTCTGGTATGCGGTAAATAGTACCAAAAAAAAGGAATTTGCACTCTATTCACGCTTTTCTGAATCGATTGAAGTAAAGATTTGAAACAAGTCTTCCCTTCACAAACAGCAGGTATAAGACTTTTCAGATACAAAATAATACTTGCTGATATATTCAAGCCATTTAACTTTTAAATTACCACCTTAACATGTTTCTGAACGTATAGACTGACAGACAGAGAACCCATTGTTGATTTTGTTTCCCAGTTTGACAAGTATCTACATTATGGATGTTAAAATCTGTGCACCGAATCTTCTTTTTGTAATTATTGCGTTAATTTACACTCGAAAAGCCATGAAGCGGAACTTCCTCTTAATATATTTGATTCAAAATTAAATAGAAATCTGCAAATTTGGTGTAAAGATCGTTAACCAAATTTCTACTTCTTATATAAAAGCTTTGTAAGTTCTGTTTGTCACACAGACAGACTAACAGATATTTTCTAAAAAGGTGTTTTTTGTATAAAGGGAAGTCTGAAATGTGGAGATTGGTCAAAACCTAGGGTTCGAATTTCGGACGATTATTATATTTTCTCTAAAATATAGATTTAAGAAAGTAAATAGGGATACGATTTAAACTTTTTTTTGATGAAGGGATTATTGCTCATAAAAGAATATGAACCCAAGACTTAACAGATAATTTAAAAAAAATTTTAAAATTGTGAATTGCATTCGAAAACACGTAGTCGCATGATTCCTTAAAGAAAGTTCTAATGCATCAGGCAGTAAAAATAATGATGGAAAATTCTAATTTTACAAACATTTTACAGAATGCCAATTAAATTAATAGCACGCAAAAACAACCAACGAAATTCTAAAAATAAACTACATTGCCAGAAAAAAATTTCGACGAAAAATAAAACCATAACAACACTTTAATAGCACCATTCATAAAAAAAAAACCCGCCAAAGGAAAAGTTTTATGTCATCTTTCCATTTCCGGTTCCACGTCAAAGTAAAGAACCAAAGTCCCCACTTCACTAAAGCATCATCATCATGAAGTCATCTGAAGAATGTGCGAACCGAAATGTTGGAAAGGAATTTATTAAATAAAATAACTTTTACACTTTGCCAGCGCAGTTTCACGCTTCAATAAAAATTAATAAGTGGTGCTCAAGAGTTTCGGACCGAAAATGTTGGTTTTCATCAGCGGTAAATGCAGTTTTTTGTTGTTCCTCGCCTGGAGGTGCAAATAAACATTTTAAAAGACGAAACCAAGGTGTAAGCAAAACTTTTCTATATTTATATACTTATATATATTATAAACTTTTCTATACTTATTTCACCATTTTTGTGATGGATGGTTGTTTTAGGACGTTTACAAGAAATATTTTTTCAGTATTTGAATTCCGTAAATAGCACTTTTGGATGAATATTTTTTAGTGTTAAGATATAAATTACTTGCCGAATCAAGATGCATATTTCAAGGTTTAAGTTCTGATATTTATAGCATCAAGATTTGAATAAAAATTTAAAAAAGGGAAATTGAATTGTAAGGCAATACTTTTCTGGTCTAATTTTGGCGTTTCTATGATAAATTGTTATTTTCAGTTGAAGATTGTATATTTTAAAATTAATTTATTCTATAATTAATAACTTAAATGGGATTAGATCACAACTTCCTTGATCTAATTTTGACATTTCTGAGATAAATGGTAATTTTTGGTTGAAGTTTGTGTCATTTTTTGAATCAATTAATTCTATAATTAGAAACTTAAGTGGGATGAGATCAGAACTTTCTTGATCTAATTTTAACATTTCTGAGATAAATGGTTGTTTTCTGTTGAAGATTGCATTTTTTAAAACCAATTTAGGTAAAAGTGTAGAATAGTGTGCCCCTTGCTGCGCCAAGAATGCCAAGTCGCCAACAAAGATGGCGGACAAAATAAACAAACTGTTCCGTGGAACAGTTACGATTGCCATTTCCCGCCTTTTTATTTAGAATGTTTAACTAATTATAATTATTTGTTTAATACTGCCCGGTGCCTTCAACAGGCAGTATATTTTAACTTTAAAAAAACATCCTAGGGCTTCGCTTCCATACGGAGAGGGAATGCAGTAGCTTTGCTAGCAAATTGAACAGATGGACGGTGTGGATTAAGAAATAGTGCATAATAATATTACAAGAAAGAATAAATGATGTTATAGGAAAGAATATTATACAGAATTTTTAAAATTTAATGTACTCACTTGCTTTATTTAATCTTTTCATAAACACTTAACACTTCATAACACTCAAAGCATTCGTTCCAAGCCTCATCAACTCATTAAAAAATATTCCAATCACCCTCAGGTTCAGGAGGTTCGAAATAGTGCCTAACATCCCAACTACCAAATATCCACTCCTGTACGATTGCAGACATAATAATATTTCGAGGGAAGCAAACGTTGGAACACCAAAAGAATTACGAGAACTGCGAATAATTCCATGGCAGACTTCTTTTAATACGAAAACGCAGACGATTTGCGAATTCGCATAGTGATAATTAAAAGTGTGAAAACGAAATTTTTTTTTGTAAAAATTAACACAAAAAAATGAAAAAAATGTTATTTAATTAATATTAATTTTATTTTAAACTTTCTTTGTATAATAAATTTTAAATTAAAATAATAAGCAAAATTTAAATAATCTGAAATCGATATTTTAAATATTAAATTTATTATAAAACAATTGTAGTTCCTGAACAACTCAACTATTGTAAAAACTATTAAACAAAACAGAATTAGGGTTACTGTAAGAAAGTTCCATTGTGTTGCCATATTGGCGATAAACTCGGGGGCACACTGTGCTACACTTTAACCCCAATTTATTCTATAATAAATAATTTCAGTGGGAATTTTTAATATTTGATGCATTACTTAAAGATTTAAACTATCTGAAGTAGAATTAATATGCATATTTAAGCATGTATGGTTTCAATTTATAGAATAAAGATTTGAATTTAAAAAAATAGGGAATTAAGATGTAAGCAGAACTTTTTAAAATCTGGTTTTACTATTTCTGAGAAATAGTAAGTTTCCGACATTTCTTGGAAGTTAGTTCTTGTTATATTATATAAACACCCAAACTATCTTTATTAGAATCAATATGCATATTCAAAGACATAGTTTTGATTTTAATCAAATCAAGAATGCGAAATATTTTTAAAAGGGAAATCGATGTGCTATTAGCATTTTTTTTATATATTTCATTTTTGTGATGAATGCTTTTATAATGTTTCTATAAAATCTGTATTTTTAATCCTACGAATTCAAAATATAGCATTTTAAGTGAATTTTTTTAACTGCTTGATCATCATAAGAAATTATATACATCATTTAGTGTGAAGCTTTTGATAAATATAAAATCAAGAATTTAATAACAAAAATATGAAAACTAATATTAAAAATTCTTTGTAGAACTTATTTCTATGACGATTGGATACATTAAGAAGTTTCTAGCATGTTTTTGCCAATTATTAATCCTTCAACTTTTTTAAGTGGTATTTTTTGCAGGAATTTTTTTTGATATAAATCTCAAAATTAGAATTACATCAAGAACAGGATTATATTTTTGGTAGAGGAAAATGCTAAGTGGAAAGAAGTAGCCACATATCTGAAAATATGATATTTTTTTAATAATAAATGTGAATGGTGGTCTTCTTGCTTGATGTAGATTGACATCCTCATTGATATTCCAAATTGTCATGAATTTTGGCATCCTGTTGTTGAGAAGCTATTGTTTAAATGTAGTCAATAATTCAGGACATTGTTCTGGTCTACTACCTTGGTCGTCTACAATTTTAAACATTTTGTTCTGCTTACTTATTTGCCAATGATTAAGGACATTATTTTGCTCTTCTCAATTAATCGTCAATGACTAAGGACATTTATTTTCTCTTCTAACTTAGTCAACAATGACTAAGGACATTTATTTTCTCTTCTAACTTAGTCATCAATGATTAAGGGCCTTTTAGTTTGTTCACTTAGTCGTCAATAATTGAGGGTATTGTTTTGTTCTGTTTATAACTTTATTATTTTAATCCCTTTTTCACTAGCTGCTATTTGATACTATTATTTGGTACTTTGAAGACCTAAATGTAAATTAGCCGATTGATGGCCCTCAATTTTTCTCTTTCTTGATTAAACTTGCTATTTTCTTTGGTGCTTTTCTACCAGATGGGCTTTTCCGTATTGGCTGATATTTTCTGTTTGTCTTAGATTTGAGTGAGCTTAAATTTTGTATAATAGTAATACGGCCTTAAATGTAAGTTTTAGACAGTTTTATATCAAAGATTTTATCAATTTATGCTGGTATATAAGCTGAATTGAGTATTAACATTTTCATTTTAGAAAATATCAATCGATGTACCCGATATGGCTCAGATTCAATATACTATCATGTGCAATTTCTTTAATTTAAAATGTCATTTTGTATAAATTATTACAATGCACACAATCATGTTATACCACAGCACAATGTTGAGAAATTTTTATTCGCTTGAAGCTAAACGATATGTCACTTTTTTTTTCGGTCTCTTAGGTACCTTCAAATAAAAACTTTAAACATCCAGCAAATTCTGAAAAGACATGGAATAGAAATACAAAATATAGAAAGAAATAGGGAATCAGAAGTTTTTTGTCACGACAATTCAAAACCTTTTATACTGAATTTGAAAAAAATGAATAATAGTAGGAAAATTTTCATTTAAAAATACATATTAAAGGTCAATTTTGAATTTTAAGATGGCATTAAAATAATTTTTTTCCGAAGTTTCTTCAGAAAATTTGAATTTAATTTATAATCATTTCAATATAATTCAATTTTGGAAATATGACTGTGTTCTTTGTCGTCTTAAAAAATGTTTCCACAGTTTGGTTGAAATTGACGATATGAAATATAGACATATGTATAGAAAAGAACGATGCCTTTTTTTAATTAAAGACAAATACTAAACCAGGAAATTTTTATTTTGTTTGAGAATTGGTAAGTCTGACATGCCTTGATGAGAAATAAATTTCGTAAATTCTTTTACGACTTAACCCTTTCAGGGGCGGTGACATACTCCATATGTCACCTTTTTACAATTTTTTTAAAACTAGAAAATCGCGTTGAAATAACTACATAAAATTTCCTAACGTTTTTTAAGTCTTTATCTTGCCAATAGACGGCAGCACGAGTCTTAGAAAGTATTCTGTTTCCACACAAAAAATTCAAGATGGAAGCATGTTTTCATATGATGTAATTTGTCTTCATTTTATTCCGATAAACTTTATTTTCGAATTCAAAAAGCTCATTTTTTTGCGTCATTCATGTTAAAAAGCGTCATGAATCCCTAAAACTGCTTTCATTTCATAAAAATACCTTCTAATTACGAGTTACATATTTGTGAATTCGCTCCAAAACATGTTCTAGATGCGCGGTGACATACCCAGTATGTCACCTACCCCCCAGCCCCCTAAGGACCTTAATTTTTTTTAACTGTAAATTACATGTCAGTAATAGGATATAATCAGATTTAAATAATTGTTTCGAAAAAAAAAATCCTTTTTGGCATAGTGCCCCTGAAAGGGTTAACTAATGTGAAAGAATCTGCTCTTTTAACTGGCTTTATTCTTTGTCTAATCAGTACAACTTGACATTAAAATCGAATGCAATTGGGCGAAATACAAATAATTTTACAGCAGTGGAAGGTAACTATGATAGTTAAATAACAATTATTAAATTAAAAAAATATATAAAACTATAAGAATTATGTAATGAATACTCATATTAAAGCTCTGATCTTAATACAATTCTGAATTTTTTAAAGATTAAAGTAAATTAGTTTTTTTTAGGTTAATTCTTATCTCAAAATTTACTTTTAAATAAGAATTTTGCCAGTCTCTACTAACTTAAAATGCTCAATGTAATTACGATATCAATACAATATTGGCAAGGATTCAAAATATCGAATAACATCGTGGATATATCGTACAATATCTGGGCGCTATG
This sequence comes from Argiope trifasciata, assembly GCA_026543055.1. Lineage (NCBI taxonomy): Eukaryota > Metazoa > Arthropoda > Arachnida > Araneae > Araneidae > Argiope > Argiope trifasciata. The sequence continues at coordinate 105,909 of JAPMOQ010019287.1, forward strand.
GAGTTGTTATAAGTAATTTCTTTTTACATTTCATTAGGATGCGATGTACGAGGATTCTTTCTGGGGATGGATAAGTTTTCTAGTATTTCCTCATTAGCAATCAATCTAGCCATCATATCCTGGAAGATGCAGTACAATCATGCAGTAAAACTATCTACATGATAATCAAAGAAAAGCCTCATTTCAGTAAAGTGGAGAAGGGCAACAAATTCTAATGGTTTATTGAATATGTACATGAAAATGTACAATAGTTTGTATATTGGAAAAATCCTGTTGGTTTATTTATTTCACCACTCATAAGGAAGTACTAAAATTCTGAAAAATTGTATGACAGGAATTTAAAATTTTCAAATGATCTTAAATATCTGTAGATAGTTCTTTTTATGACATTGATTTAATTTAGAACTGAGAAAGGATAAGTTAAGGGAAAACATTATTTCTGTAAAATATGTCACTTATTTCTTATAGTTCTCGAGTACATTGTGTTTCCAGAAGATAAAAATATTTCTGTGAAACATGAAATGCGAGAAAACCCATTTTATCCTAAGCAAAATATCGTAGAATTTCATATCAAAAGATACCAAAAGTTTCGATTGCAGAATTTTTTTCAAAAATAGCTATTTTATGAAGATACATAAAACAGCCAATCTCAAAGAATAGAAAACAAAAGCATATATAAATTGTACTTGAAAATAATCTAAAAAAATACAAACTTAAAAAGGACATTAACCGTTGATTCGCTCTGAAAAAAATAAACATAATTATAAAAGACAGTTTGTTTTTTAATTGAAAAACTAACAGCGGAATACATTTGCTATTCTAAAAGTTGAAACAAAAGCTAAAAATAAGTCATTAAAGAAATAATTAAGCTCGTTTCGTTAATAGCCAATGATAAAAAAATTTAATTCTAAGAATTAATAAGAACAAACAAAATAACAATATTCTCAAAGCCACTTTTTTAAGCGAACATTTTCAGATTGAAAACAAAATTAAGTTTTTAATTTTCAAAGCTTAAGTACATTTTAAAGAAAAAAAAGTCTTTAAATAGCTAAGGTTGCATGAAAATTGCATATGTAATTTAGATAATATAGTGCGACCAATTTAGCTGGGTTTTCATGTAATACACGTTTCGAAAGAAAGGAAGGGATTTCCCCATTCTTTAAAATGACGAAAAAAAAAAAGACTTTAGAACGATAGATACCTTTAATTTAATTTTCTTTCAAGAGGTTTGAAGTGTGTTATTTAGCTATCTTATGTTCAACATTCTTTTTGAAAGATAATAGATTCATTGAAAATTATCTTTAAAAACTCGTTTTTGGATTGGATATTTTAATTCTTTATTTTATTTTAATTTTTAAACCTTTAATTATTATAAGTATTATGGAATCTCGGGAAAGTTTTTCTCGAATTCACTACTAGATGGAGACACGTTCATTACAACAAAATCTTGTTGAATTAGTTATTAATCTATAATTAACATCTGATATAATTTATGATTTTTGAACGTTTAATTATTAATTCACTATTATAAGTATTATGGAATCTGGGGAATTTTTTTCTAGAATCTTCTACTAGATGGAGATACGTTCATTACAACAAAATCTATTTAAATTAGTTATAAATTTATAATTAAATCTTGAAGTTTCTTAAAAAATTGTTTTTATCCAATTAGTACAACAATATAAAATTTCAAAATTATAGTCCATTAAGTATTAAAAAACTCTTTTACAGAATTCATCCTTTATAAATATGTAACATTGAAAATTAAATAAACAAATTAAAAATAATAAAGTAGTTGAACATAGTAAGAATAAATAAATTAAATCCATGATTGAATATTTTTTCCACTTTACATTTGTCAACAAATTTTATTATTTTTAAGAGCTCTTCTGGGATAGAATTATGTTTTAACTAAATTTAATACAAAATCTATTATCGGTTTATAGAAGCAATGTTAGGTTTTGTAAATAATTAACTTGAAAACGTAATCGTCATTCTCTAAATAATGACGGATAACCGCGATTGTTTGACATTTAATTATTAAAAAATACACGTTTGTAAATGGGAAATTATCGATATTTTTGTTTTTATGTTTCAAATCATTATTTTGCCTCATTGCCTTCTTTATTCTGGTAATTACAATATTTTGTCAGATTTCTAAGAAAATATATCATGAATTTTCAACAATGGTTTTTATAATTTTGTCCTGATATCTTTTTAAATTTGAGGCTACATTATTGATAATGGATCAAAATAATTTAAGGCCTAAATTATTTAAATAATAGACATTTTTTTCGAAATCTTTGTATTTAAAAAATGATCAACACACACTTCGATTATTTAATAAACTAAATCACAATAAATTATATATGGAGTGGTTTTTAATGAAACACAGAATTCAAATAAAATTTTAAAATGTTGTAATGAAAATTAATGTTTTTGTTACTTATGGCATTTACAAGCCAGCTGAAAGAAAGCTGACAGCGATCTAAGCCTAAATGAGCATCCCTTGCTTTTTCAGTGGCGGCAAGTAGAGACAAGAGTACGACTTGACCATTTTATGCTTCACTGTCGCTTGCACAACCCCTTTTTTACAGAGGGGCACATTCACTCTATTCACAGACAGAACACAAAATAACAACCATGCCCAAACCGGGATGTCCAGATCACGGAGAAGACATTCTACCCCTACGCCAGGACGTTGGCAATAATATTTAATTAAAAGTTTAAGCGATTCATATCATTAAACCTATTTATTTTTTTAATATTAGACCATAATAAAAATAAAATTCAGACCATACTAAATTACGCAAAAATATATGTTCCTTTTTTGCAGTTAAAAGAAAACCCTGCTATTTATAATATGTTTAAATGTATAATAATATTCTTGAAATTTTATCGAAAAACTTAAAATTGTATAATTTAAACCTAAGAATTATTCTGCATGAATTCATGAACTGTTGCATGCCAAACAATGTTACATATAAAGAATTCATAATGCATAAATATTTGTGGAAAATCCATTGAATATTACATTAAAAAGTAATTGCTCAAGTAATATCAGTAATAATAAATATCTCTTTTAATTGGAATCCATGATAATAGTGATATCGCAAAAGAAAATAATGGGTACCGAAATTGATGTAAGATTTGAATTGGCAACTATTTGTGCAGTAAAGTGCATTCTATTAAAAAAACATTTAACTGCTGATACTTTAGGGTTAGTAAACATGGCTTGTTACACGATAGTTAACACTGTATGTTAACGCAAAATTTGAACTAAATTTTTTAAAAGTTTCATTTATTTTTTTACTGTAAGTTCTTTTATTTTTATTGAATCGTGAAGCACACAGGATCATGAATTTTCTGCATGTATATAATTTTTTGCTAAAATTTTCCACAACCATTTTGAATAAATTTGGCTGAATTTCTTTGATGCAGCTTTGTCTTCAAACAACCCCATAAAAAGATACTCAATGACTTAGTTTTCCAATTTTCAAACTGCGGGGGAATATATTAATTATATTTAATAAATTGTTCAACATATAAAACACATTGCTCTATAGTGTAAAGTTCCATTTTTGCTAACCCAAAAATATCAATTGACAAATGTATTTTTAAAAAAGGTTGCCAACACTTGACTGCACGAATGATGGTAAATTCAAATCTTGTATTAATACTTATAGTGGAAATTTTATGGACGATCAAAACCGGTATCAAATGTTTTAAAATGTTCTCTTTCTGGTTCAAGCTGTTTGATTCGTGAAGTTGATTTTGTGATTGAATTTCAAATAAAAAATATTGCAGAAATAAAATTTTTTAACCTTTACATTTAAAAAAAACTGTGTTTTATTTATATATTTTTAACGCTCACTTTATGCAAACATTTTGAGAACCCCAGGAATAGCATCAAACTACCTGAATAGGATTATTCGATTAACAAACATCCTACTCTAAATATACCACTCAAACTATTGTTAACGTGACACATTTAGAATTACTTGATTCTCAGGTCATTAAATTAAGTCAGTGATCTGAAGTTTCGTGCGTTCAATTTGATTCGGGGATTCCTTTCCAAATTAAATCTCGATTCAATCCAAATGAAACAATGTCATACAATATTAGAAAATTCACGATAAGGCTATAACAAAGTAATAGGTCAATCAGGACACACTAACGGGCCAACTTAATCTATTTATTGAAATACTCCTGAATTCATCCTGGCTAGCTGTTTCATGGTCACTTCCAAGTTGATCCAGGGATAAGCTTCCTATTGATTACTTGTACCGGAACTTTTATGGACGGTCGAAACCTGTATCAAAAGTTTTAAAATTTTCTCTTCCAGGTACAAGCTGTGCTTTAAACGTGATATAAAAATAAAGGGTAAAGTTGTTAAATGGTGGAGTTATAATTACTTTCTCAGTTTTATGAACCATTTGGCGGAAAAATATTGACCTGTTTGGCTCGCTTCATGTTTGAGAGTTAGTCAAACAGTCAATCACGTTTGTCAAAATGAGAATTTCTTTCTCAAAATAGCCACGATGTATTAAATTATATTTTGATGATATGCTTTAGAAAAATTTGTATTTAGGTCCTTAAAAGTTTGAATATCATTAAATAATACAAAATTGGATACTGATGTTGAGATCTAATAGGTTACGGATCATTTCCTTTGTGCTTAGAAACTATTTATATTGTAATAATTTCTGGATTTATCGAAGGGTAGATTATTTATTAATGAA
>JAPMOQ010019287.1:146186-158504 GCA_026543055.1 Argiope trifasciata
TGTAGTCAACCTCAACGAAAAAAGAATTAGGAGAGATTTCAACTATCGATTAGTATTTAAAGGTGTTCTGACTAACTTATTATCAGAGTTAGTGCCCTCTTAATGAATCTTTGGTGATATGAGTGCTCGTGTTTCGATATGATTGATTGTCATTCACTTGATCAATGAAGATAAGGTTCAAATTTAATAGCATTGTTTGGATCACTTAGTAAGAAGATAGGAGGCTGAGTTTAGGCACCGGCAGTTAAAGGTAAGTAAATTAGATTGGTTGTTTAATGAATATAGAGAAATATCTAGCAAGAAAGAGTAGTAGAGATTTTAACTAACAGTTAGCATTTAAAGTGTTCTTATTAACTTATTATCGAAATTCGTGCCTTCATCGTGAATCTTTAGCGAGTTATATAATCGTTTTTGGATATGAGGTTTGTTGCAGTTTGACTGTAGAGCAACCTCTGCCAAGGACGAGTTAGGAGGGATTTTAATGAACAATTTGTTAGCATTTAAAGGGTTCTGTTGAATTTATTATCAAGGTTTCATGTCTTTATCGTGAATCTTTAGTGAGTTGTGAAATTGGGATTTGATATGATTGATTATCATTCAGTTGATGAAAGAAGGTAGGGATCAAATTACATTGTATAATTTTCAAGTAGGTTACAACTTTAACATCTCAGTATGAGTCATATGTAAAGCTCCGTTGCTCTATAGATTTCAAGTAGAAAATTTAGAATGAGACTTTTGTTGAATTCTAATGTTTATGTAATTTAACTTTTATTGTGATATGAGATAGGACCTCAAAAATGTATTTCACAATATACCTTTCACTTTGAATATTAGGATATTTAAAGTGCAATGGTATATAAAGTACATTTTAGTATTAGTAGAAAAGAAAAGTGTTGGCTTTAATAATCTTGCCTACTTTTGGGTTTTTTGTTAGATAAGTTTTCAATGCGACTGGTCATAAATGGTGTTTATTATTTACCAAGTTTTAGTGTTGTTTAATTCCACTTATTTAACTGTCAAAATCATAGTCTAGGACAATAGCCACTTTCTAAGATCTGTTGTTCATAGCACAAGATATATATTTGGTACAAAATGGTATAAGAGAACGAATTAAACTTTTAAAAATGTAACAAGTTTTACTTGTTCTAACGTCTAAACTAGTATGGATTTGCTTAACTGATTGCACCACTTAGATTTAGAGTTTAGTTTAGTTATATTAACGTCCCGTTTAAAGCAACACGAGGGCTATTTTGGGACGGACCTCGTAATTTTGAACCATGGTCAGATGACGAGGACGACACCTGAACTGGCACCCCCCTCTCCACACCACATCAGCGGGAGGACGTTTGGCCTGACAGATTCAACGTGCAAGAGACCCCCTCACACGACGGTTCTTCGGTGAAATCGAGTCTCGAACCTGAAACCCTCCGATTCCAAAGCCGAGATCTTACCACCAAGCTACCGCGGCCCCGCCACTTAGATTTAGAAGGATGAAATATAGAAGAAAACTTTAAACTATTATTGAAATTTGAAAATAAAAGTTATACAAAAATATAACGTTTTCATATAAAAACAATGTTGTAACTGCACTCATAAATAAGATCCTAATGATAAAAAAAAGATAAGTTTCCTCACCAACTTAGAGAGTATAGTTCGAATATTCACCTAATAGATATTTCTATTAGATAACATACACATGCTGAAATAAAGGTTAATGGTTCAAGATTTTTTATTTAAAAGAAATTTCGAAGTTCCCATCTGGCGTTTCCACTTCTGAAATCGAATTTTTGCAAATTTGAATTTTTTAAATCAATGAAATAGAAAAAAAACACCGACTTTCTGTATTCTTTATCAAATCAATTTTCAACGACTTTTACTTCACTCAACTGAATATATGAACTGGTAGCCAAAGGCGGCTAATTTGTATTAATACACTCAAACCCTCTTGTCTCCTTTTATCGATAGCTTTTTATCGGCGTCCTGGCGTAAGGATAGCGCGTCTTCCCCGTGATCTGGGTGTCTTGGATTCGAGTCCTGGTTCGGGCATTCTTATCTCGTGTTCTATCTGTGAAGCTTGTGAATGTATCCACCTGTGAAAAGGGGTTGTGAAAACAAGTGTGTGAGTGCCGTCTTCATATGAGCAAGAAGTCAAACTTCTGCCCTCTGAGTGCTCAGGGTCTTTACCCTTAGAAGCTACTGCATCCCCTTTCCGTGCAAGTACTGACACAACATCATCAACAATAGCTTTTCCCCAATGCTGTAACATTTCCAATACTTTTGATGCACAAAGCTCCGAAAATTTAAACTTATCACCACAGGTAATAATAACCTTCCCTAAAGAAAACCGTATTTTCTAAAAATGCACAGGAAATAACGCTCTCCACTCCGGAGTATTCATCCGCCGTCATTAATTCTTAACTTCGTTTATTAAGTGGGGGCTGTAAAATCCTCACCAGCAATTACCTTCCTCAGAGAGCCGGAATAAATTAATACGTATCACTCATATTTATTGTATACTCACTCAATTATTTAGTCTTAAGGATTAGGGGGTGAATTAAAAATATTCCCGGTAGACACCGGGGATGATGGCTTTCCAATAAATAACCTTCTTTGGGGAATTAACATTAAATCTACCGAGAGCTTCGTTAATGAAGGATCCATTTCTCGTCAGAAATTGGGTCTGGCTGACCTACTTAAAAGAGTATTTACCGCAAGTTCTTCAATAATTAATCAGGTACCCCGTGGGCAATTCGGCCGTTCTTATTTCAGAAGAAAACCGAGATGTTTGTGGTGAAATTGATCGTTCTGTTTGGTTATATTAAAATCCCGTTTTGAGGCAATACTAAGGATATTTTAGGAAACAGAACTCGTGATTTTCAGATATCAAGAAAGACACCTGAGCTTGCACTTCCATCTAGACTTCCACACTACACTAGTGGGAGGACGTTTGGCCCCGACTGATTTAATGTGCTCCAGTTATAGTTTTAGGTATTTTAACGTCCCTTTGTAAAGCAACACTAATGCTATTTTGTAATGAACCTCGTCATTTTGAGCCACGATCAGATAACGAGGATGACACCTGAGCTGGCAACTCCCTCTCCACACCCCAATAACGGGAGGACGTTAGGCCCCGATGAATTTAACGTGCACCAGACCCGCTTACACGACGATTTTTCGGTGGAATGGGGCCTTGAATCTGCAACCCTCAGGCCCCGAAGTCGAGACCTTACACCAGGTCATTGTGGCCATTGGTAAAATTGAAAAATTCTAAACAGTGATCATTGATAATGTAATGAATGCACACTGGGTCACGTTTTTATATTATGTGAATTAAAAAATTCTTATTTTAATAATAAGTATTTCTTTTTATTTGGCATCTATTCAATTGGAGTTATCAACGATAATGCAAAATAAGGCAAGAAAAGTTAGAAAAGTTATAATTGCATGTAAATTGAGTTATGATACAAAACAGTCTTGAATAAAATTGCCTCAAATTTAGAATTCGCCTTATATTGTGAATTATATTGTATCTACAATTAGGATTTCTCGTATTTTCAAATCTGTTTTTACAAAATAAATGTGTCACATTTGAAAACCTGTTTTAAAATGAAAAAAACAGTTTTCTGGAACGCCTGGATATTTCTTTTCCTCAAATAAAATGAATTTTATTTTTTTGGAATAGATTCGTCAGCAACTGAAGACTTAACTAAATTAACTAAAATTAAATTAACTAAAAACTAAACTAAAAAATTAAATTAACTAAAAAATTTCAATAATGAAATAAATTGGAAATTATTACAGACTTTAGACGAACAAATTCAAGAAAGAAGATAAATAGAATTAGCTCTTTTGCTATATTTGCAAAATCCACAGTTCGGCGAAGAAATCTAGGGCACTTGCTTTCAAATCAAACATTCAAAAACCAAAAATATTAAGTTATCTGGAAAGGTACGGTATAGAATATTTCCCAATTCTTATGTTAAAGAAATTACACAGAGTAAAGCTTTTTTAAAAGAAGCAAAAAAAAAATGAATTCATAAGTTTCTTGAAGACACCGAAGAAAATGTTCCAAATCTAAAGGCACTGAAAGCTGAATTCTCATTATTTGAGCAAACGAATAAAAGAACCAAAAAATTATTTGATGCCATGAAAGCTATAAAATCGAACTTAGTAGCTAATGAATATTTTCTATTTCAGACAATATTGTGTCCAAAAAAAAATAACAAGACTGAGACTTTAGTGGATATCTCATGTTTTTTTAATTCTATTTTCTTAGAAAAAATTAAAATAAATAAAAATAATTTAAATATTCTTTGAAATTTTTGTTTGAGTTTTAGTTGTTTTGTGTAAGTAATATGTGTATGTAATCGTTAATTTTTTTCTTACATTTTGACTTAGATATTGCTTTTGTTTTTTGTTATATAAATTAAATAAAATATTTTTCCTTATTCTATGTTTTTTTTTTTTTTTGAAAAAAAATTTGGAAACCAAATAAAACAGAATCTTTGAAAATATTAAATTTAGAAACATGTTTTTCAAAAAACAATTTTTTTGTATAAATCTTATCTGCAATGTTATTGATTCTGTTTCGCCTTGATTCTATCTGCTTCCTTCTCTAACACATCTCCCGACATGCTGATCTGAGGAACTTTTGAACTCAAGGCTCTTAACCTCCGAACATAACAAGTAATATGTAAATAACATGCCAATAAGAAAGAAAAGAATTGAATCGCACTTTTCTAACTTCACGTTTTTGAAGGAATCGAGAAGGTTTTAGTGTTTGGTAGGATTGCATTACATATATTTAACTTAACCATCTTGCCTTTTTTTTCTAGTGGTTAGTTTTCCAATGTGAAGCTTCATAAACTATCTAAATTATTCCTTTCCAATTTTTGGTATTTTTAATTTTAATAAAACCCCGTGTCATTTCAAGCATGTATGTCAAGTTTACCTCTCTGTCTGTATTATTTGGTAAATTATCGAATTTTCAAATGTTAACGGACATTTGAATCACCCGATATATTTGATATTTCGTTAGAATACTTGAAAACCGTTTTCTTAAATAATCGTAATTGATTTTATAAGATTTCGGATATCAGTAGACTGAAAATTTCTTTGATTCAATTCAAATTCTCTGTTTAGTTTAGAATCAAAAGTTTTAACACCATCAATATAAATAATGGAATATTATAAAGGAGAAATATTTTTGAAAAAGAACGAAACAAACCCTTTTAAATTATAAGTATAGAATTAGATCATTTTCTTCTGAATTTAGTCAACTCGAACTTACTTCACTTTTGCTAGAATGCTAAATATGACTTAACACGGGTATGATTGAAACAAAAAAGCCCATGATATTTGACATTATTGACAATCTTACAGTATGCAGGTAATAAGGCCATATAGCTCTATAAAAATAAATCTTTGAGATTCGTGTTCATGCCTAAACTATTTGAGGACGACCATTGTATATTATAGAAAAATAAAAATCTCAGATTTAATAATTCATTGAATTTCATTGATTGTTTACAAAAAGAAAAGTAAACTTACCAGATCTAAATAACGTCAATTGATTTAGAAGACCAGTCAACGAAGAGTTCATTTTTTTATAGAAATGTAATAGCAATAATATAGCTCCGCTCTTCTGTAACATCCTTTTCATTGTAGTTAAATTTCCTTTTAGTAAATGTTTAAACAAATGCGGAAATTGCGAAAAAACTCTGGGCAAGTAGAACTAAAAATATTAGACTCAGATACCTTACAACAGATATTATTCGGATTGAAGTTTAAAAGAATAGAAATCATTTCATCCCAGTTGCAATTCCCTTTGTTACACAATTAACAGATATCTTTTTCCCTTTGTTTATGATTACTAATTGTTTTGTATTTTATTGTTCTTTTTTCATACAATTCCTATTATTAGCTCACAATCTTCCTATATTTATTGATTTATATGACTTGTTCTAATATTCAACTGTTAATAAAATAATTTTTATTCATTATAAGCTCAAACACATTTTTTAAACTTGTAGTGGATGACACGATGTCAATACAGTTTTTTATTTAAAAAATATTAATTCAATCATTAAATTAAATTAATTTTTTATACTTTAAACTGAGTCACCAAATAGGCGCCAAGTCTTTCGCCAAGCTCTGAGATCACTTATTCTGTCCCTGCTCAACACGCAACAGGGCTTATCGCACCTTGATAATTACGCATATTAAACAGAGCTAATTGTCATGCTTAAGTCGGATTTACAAGGATTTCAGTACTTTTCACGTGAAGGTGAAGAATGTGAGTTGAATTCTTGAGGAAATCAATAATTTTTTGATACTAAATAATTTTTCTTAATTATAAATATATAATTAAAATATTTCTTTGTTATTCTAAGTAGGAATGAAATTTGAAAATATTTTATTACTGTAACCGTAACTGTTTTTCTCGGCCCTCTAACGGCCGCTGCCATGAACAATCAGTCCATGTCTTGGAAGCGAACGTAAAGCATGATGTAATACCCGAGTATTATTTTAATGCATATATGTTTAATGTTATTGTCCTCAATAGTTTTGTCCCCTTGTAAATCCTGTCCTTTAATGTATTTTTAATTAAATTGGCATGATTTGTTGATGTTAATTGTCTACCCAGACAAAATTATATTTTTGGTGCCCAATCGGTCACATTACTTGTTTGTGATTTCATTTGATTTTTATTTGGCTTTAAATATAATTTTATTTCATTGTATTATGCAAATAATTTTTTCATCATTATTGTGTATTAAAAAGAATTAAATTGTTTTTTCTTGCCTCCATTTCATACGCATCAAGACGGTTCTTAGGTGCAATAACGGTCAGAAACCTTTTAGTGCAATATTTTTTAATCGGTAACTAATTGCACACATCACAAGTACACATATACAAAGATATAAACTGGTTTCAGAATTTAAATAGGTCGTTTGTTAACAGGAGGCAATATTTCTCGAAACACGTCAAATACACCATTTACACACAACACCATTCTCGCGTTTGTTTGTTTTTTCTTGTTCACACATAGACGGCGCTAGTCCCGCTATACTCAACCTGCGGCCCGCGGAGGCTTTTTAGTTGGCCCAATTATTAAACTAGGTAGTTACAACTTATTTATTAACAACTTCAAATTTCGCTCCCTTCAAAGAGTTGGTAATTGAACGGGAAGTATGGGAATGTGAGCGATATCAATAATTTGCTTAAATTGGAAACGCAAACTATCCTAATCTATGGTTGCGCAAACGATACGGAATAAGCGGCGCGGGAATCCCCTTAAAGGTCTGTAATCTATGGTTGCGCGAACGATACGAAATACGCGGCGTCGGGAATCCCCTTAAAGGCAAGTCGCCCCGCCGCTCGTGTTTGCGCGTGGCCAGACCGTAAGATCCATGGACCTAAGTGCGTGTCGCTCTGATTGTCGATCGAAACTAAACTTGTTATAAATTTAATCTAAATTATTAAACTAAATTTGTGTACGTACCCGCGTCCTCTGCCAAATAATAGTTTTGTTTTGTAAATTAAGTATACCTATTATTTTCAAAATAATGTCAGGAGTGTCGTCGAAGTATAAAAGAAAAAAATATTAATAGATTGTTTCAAGATGAGTGGGAATCTGATTATTTTGTTGTGCCAAATAAAAATAACGCAGCTCCTTGTTTGATATGTCGGGAAAGTATCATATTGAAGAAATACAATATTTCTCGTCATTTCACTTCAAAACATAAAGATTTCGACGAAACGTTTCCTCCCGGATCGTTTTTTTAAGAGATCATTGCACGAGCAACAAAATGTTATGTTCGCGGCATTATCACAAGACTCGGCGGTAACAAAAGCATCATATGAAACTTCTTACATTCTTGGTAAGCATATGAAACCATTTACCGATGCGGAAATTGTAAAGGAATGCTTTATTAGTGCTGCTAATATACTTTTTGATAAATACAGTAACAAAAAACAAATAGCATCTGATATAAAAAAAAAATACAGCTTTCGGATTCAACCTGCACCAGGCGTATTGAAGTCATTTCTAAATTTATTTCCGATGATATATTAAAAAACCTAAGAAGATGCAAGTTTTTTAGTTTAGCATTTGATGCCAGCACCGATATTTCAGCAACATCGCAGTGCTCGGTGTTTGCTAGATATTGTACAGAAAACAATGAAATTCATGAAATTTTTTTAAAATTACTGCCAATGAAAGGTCAAACCCGAGGCACGGATTATCTTGATACTATTTGTAATTTTTTAGAACATCATGAAATTGATGTGCAAAAAATCGTGTGTTTGTGTACAGATGGTTGTCCTTCAAAGAATGGATCCGAAAATGGCTTCATTTCATTATTTAAGAAAAAATATAATTGCAGCAATAACATTCCATTGTATTATCCATCAAGAAAACTTGGCGGCCCGTGCTGTACAACCAGAAATAGAAGCTGTAATGAAAACAGTTATCAATATTGTCAATTATATACGAGCAAAAGAACTGAACCACAGAAAATTTAAAACCCTTCTTGAAGAACTGGGAAGTGAACACAGCGACGTTCTTTTGCATACCTCGGTGCGATGGCTTAGTAGAGGAAAGGTTTTTTCATTACGCCATGAAATAATCCTATTTTTAGAGCAAAATAATAAAGGGTACCCAGAATTGCAAAACGATGAATGGTGGTGTCTTTTAGGTTTTCTATGTGATATTACGGAAAAACTAAACAATCTCAATCAGAGTCTACAAGGCGAAAATAACATAGTGTCCAATATGGCAAATAAAGTGTTTGCATTTGAGGAAAAGCAAAGTATTTATTATAATGAAATACAGAACTAACAGCTTCACAATTTTCCAACTATTATAAAAACCAGAGAGGACGGTATTAACATTTCAGAAGAAAACTGCTCCATAATTTCAAATTTTATAACTGCACTATTAAACGAATTTCAAAAAAGGTTTCAAGATCTCAGAAAAATAAAAAAGTGTTTGTTACTTGTAGAAAATCCATGGTATTTAAAGACACCAACTATTTCTGAGTTAGCTTCAGTTTTAAATTGTAATTACTCGGAGTTGTTTGATGAATTTATTGATTTTAAAAATGACACCAACCTGGAAGTAATTTTCAAAGAAAAAAGGGAATATGTGGAATTTTGGAGCATTGTTCCCCAAAAATATAAAAGCGTGCAAATGTGTGCTCAAATAATGCTAACATTTTTTGGGTCAACGTATGTGTGCGAATCATCTTTTTCAAAGATGAAATACACAAAGAGTGTATATAGAAATAAACTGACAGATTCCCATTTGGATGATATAATAAGAGTAGCATGCAACGACAAGCCAGATATTGATAAAGTTTTTAAAAAATGTTCTCAGTTCCAAAAGTCTCATCAGATATATATATAAGTAAGTAAGCATCTTTGTTAAAAGTTCTTTTTTACATTAAACTAAATAATTCATTAGGTTGATATTACTTTTTCATTTATACACCTAATTATTTTTTACTTGCGGCCCGGGCTACCGTAACTGAAACGTGTTTGTGGCCCCTATATAAAAAAGGTTGAGTATGGCTGCGCTAGTCTGTACAGCATATAGAGTAGTACGAAATCTCCGCGTGTTTTATAGAAGTGCTTCGAAACCTTTTCTCACCTACGACGCACCTTATTTCTTTCTAGAATTCCGCGGCACACCAGAAGTTAAAGTATATAGGTATTCATTGATACACTAACTTTACAATAAATGTTTGTTTTTTATTTGAAAGGTATGCATACAAAAAACCGTAACATATTTATTTCTCCGCAATCATAATAATTATTAATGTGATACCTGCGCTTGTTTCAATGAACACAAAAGTTTTATATTTGGCTCAATATTTAACACCGCGACCCGAAGTTCTTGGTCAAGATCTTTTAAGCATAACCGCTTATCATTTTTAATTAATACAAGAGTTGAAAAACTTTGCTCACATAAATATGTCGTCGAAAATGGAAGTAATGTTAAGATTGCTTTGTAGGAAATGTGAGGATATTCTTTTTAAATGAAAATCCAGAAAACATCTAATGGAACTTCGGAGAAGTATAATTTTAAAGTCATGTCATTATTTAAATCTGTTCTCACCAGGGTACCATTGAATAATTATTTAGTTATAATAATTATTCTTTAGTATATTTAGAAAAATAGACATTATTATGAAAAAAAATTGTTATTGTGTATTAAATACATGATAAAAAAATTGTAAAATGTCAAAAACAATGTATTTGATCGCGGCACACCTGTATCTGGCTCATGGCACACCGGTTGCGGAGCACTGTTTTATAGTATCAGAATCCCAATATTGATATCAGTGCTCTAAGCTCTAAGGATAGCTGATTTACATTGTTGAATGACAATCGAATGTCACGAAGTTGATGAGAAATAAGTTTCAGATATCAGAATCCTTGTATTCATTAACATCACTATTTCTTTTCAGGTCAAATTTGGCACAGATTTTAAAGTTTGGTGATAAATGCTGATCTCTATTTGAGATAAATAAATACATTTATTCAGTAAGAAAAAAAAGAGGCTTTAAATTTCGAATCTCTTGTCCAAAATATCCAGCATGATGCATTTTTTTATTCCCATATATCATCTTTTTCTGCCTTGATTTTATCGGCTGTTGCATTCTAAGTGTAATTGTTTCTAAATGACGTAGTTTTCAAAAAGAATAACTATCAAAATATTAGCATTAGATAAAATGAAGATTAAAGTTTCGTTTCGATCTCCGAAGAAGACACATTTTTTTGTCTTGTATTATTTTGTTGAAAGTTAATATTAGACATAACATAACGCCATCCTGTGCCCCCGGTGCACAGAACACACGGTTAGAGAGCACTAAGTTCTCTAACCGGTTGGGTGAGCATAGAATGAAAGGAAAGAAAAAAAAGGGAGAAATAAAAACAATAAAGAAAGAAAGGGACGACAAGCCATCCAGGTATCTCCAGGGAAAATCTCATTGGTGTCAAATCCTACACGACCGGATTCAATTTTTGGCGAAGTAATAACTAGAAGAAGGTGGCAATAGACAAATACACGGGACTGAATTATGCAACGAAATAAAAAAAATGCACCTTATTATAACAATAAAAAGCATTGTTTACAAATGATGTTTAACATTGTTTATGAGAATTTTTTTTTAAACTCAATTTTAAAAATTGCATATATAATTGGTGTTAAACTGAAGAGCAAATTATTGGTATTTAATAAAGGTGCAAAGAGGGTTTATTACAAAAAATATATTCTTAAGTTTTTAAGGAAAACATTAAATTACTTTAATTAAAAATATACTGAAATTTGAATGTCCCTTATTCCTGAGTGTCTAATGGGTAAATAGAAACTTTGCCTCAAACTCAGTAACAAATTCAAATTCTGGGAACAAAACGTTGCATTATTACACATAAAGAATTTTGCAGTTTTAAACCAAAAAAAAAAGTCTAAACTAAAATACTGTGTATGTGAAAAAGAGTGATTAGACATAAAAAAAATTATAAAAATTTTACCTTTGAAGTTTCATTTTCAAAAATTCATAAAAAAGAAACTTTTGAAATGTAGATTAATTGCACATCTCCTAACCAAAAATGTACTAATTTTCAAAATTAAAATATAAATAAAGACGGGGATTTATTTCTAAAAAAATCACTCTTTTCTTCCTCATAAACGTCCATTGAAGCTATGATTCTATATTGTATTTTTCATTTATCTCAAAAATCATTAATTATTTAAACATAATTTTACTTTGATTTGGATAGGAACATAGAAACAATTTTATAAGTTTAAGTTGCGCAGTTGGCTATCTAAAACAAATCATTTTGCTTCGCATAAGAATAAATATAAGGAGTGGAGATCTGGAAGTGTTGTTATTTATGGTACTTTACAAGCCCGCTGATAGAAAGCTGTCAGAGATTTAAATCTAAATCAGCATCCCTTGTTTTTCAGTGGCCCCAACTATGGCCAAGAGTACGACTTGGCTACTTCATGCTTCACACATTCGCTTCCACAACCCCATTTTACAAGGGGGGGGGGCACATTCACACTACTCATAGATAAAGCAAAGAACAAACATGCCAGAACTGGGATTCGAACCCAGGACGCCCAGATCACGGGGAAGACACGCTGGGGCTGGATGTTAAAAGACTAAACATTTGCATTTAAGAAAAAAATACATTAAACTTAGATTTTTTAAAAAATAAAAAGCAAAAATAAAAACTATAAAATGAGATGCAAAACTTTATCATTTAATTAAATCAGGAATAAACTTAAAACAAGAACAAATTTAGAGA
>JAPMOQ010019287.1:158514-175723 GCA_026543055.1 Argiope trifasciata
AAAATTAAATTTAAGTGAGGAAAAATAAAAAAAGTTGTAGGAACTAAAACATCTTAAAATGAGATGCAAAACGCAACGATTGTTTAAGTCAGAAATAAATTTAAAACTAATACAAATTTGGATTTTATTAAAATTAACGAAACTATGTTATGAATTTATGTTATGTATGCGCTACAAAAAAGACAATAATTAACAATTCGAATAGTTTCAAATGAATTATAAAAAAACAAATTTCATAATAAGACACGTATGCTTATATTTTAATTGCACAGAAGCCGATTTTATAAAAAAAAGAAAGAAAAATTTTGTTGCAAAATATAAGTGTACAAATAAAATAGAAATCGTTTGACCATGATTTTGAGTGACTCATTCGATTAAGGCAAATTTAATTTCGCTAGCATTAAAAAAATACTCACATCTTATAACCAACTTCATTCTAAAAACAAAACTTAAAACATCAAAAAGCTGACGAAGCAACGCAACATTTATTTTGATTTTTTTCCCGTGATTTATGAGCAAAGATATGGAAAAAGATGACGCTTGAATATTTTATTTATGGATAAAAATGACTTTAGGAATGTGCTTCGTTTTTCTTTGAAGCAAAGTTTATCCAAAATATATTAATTTATTATTTTTATTCTCCAGATTGCGTGCATTTTTAGTAGAATGGGTCATTTGAGAGGAATGCAATATGGTTTATTTTGCAAAAAAAAGAGAAATATCTGTTGTTTATTTAAAGAGCAGGTGAAATATTTCTCTAAGGCTTAACGAAAACTTTCTTTTCTTCAAAAAGTGCATGAATCATTTCTAATCTTCTAACGGCGCATCATGAAAATGGAGACTGAAATTAAATAAACTAAGCAAAGAAAGCTTTTTAAAATGCATATTTTCTGATCAACAGTTTTAGTTTTATTTCAGTTTTAGTTTTGTTTTCTGTTTTTTACTTAAAATCTTCGATTCATCAGCACAAAATTTTGGGATTCTTGAAATCATTATTACCAATTTAACTATTAGATGGCACCATTTGTATTGAATAAAAATTTAATCAAATTAATTTATTGTCTTAACGGCGCATGGTAAAAAGAAACTGAAATTGAATAAACCAAGAAGAAAATTCCGTTTTTAATAATCATATTTCTTGATCATCATTTTTTTGTACTATTCGATTTTTTTAGATTTTGATTTACGGCTCATCACTACAAACTCTATGGATATTTAAAATAATTTTTACCAAATTCAGTAACAGGTGGCACCACTCGTATTGAAGCAAAATTTAATCAAATCAATCAATTGTCTTAAAGGCATATCATGAAAAGAGAGAGGCTGAAATTGAATAAATTAAATAAGAAAAGTTTTTTTTAAAAAAAACCTATTGTTCAATTTTTGTCTTGTTTCTTTTTTTTACTTTAATTTACAAACTTTATGGATTCTTGAAATAATTTTTACCGAATTCACTAATAGTTGGAATCACTCGTATTGACACGCCAAAATTTAATCAAATCAATCGTCTTAAATGCACATCCTGGAAAGAGTGAGGGGAACTGAATAAACATAAAAAAACAAGTTAAAAAAACTTTTTTTTGACATTAAATTTTGTTTTATTTCCCAACTTCTAGATTTTAATTTACAATTCATCATTACACACTTAATGGATTCTTAAAATAATAATTACCGAATTCGCTATTAGGTAGTACCACTTGTATTGAATCAAAATTTAATCAAATCAATCATCAATCATGAAAAGAGACTGAAATTGAATAAACTAAGCAAAAAAAAGCTTTTAAAAATACATTTTTATTTATCCTCAATTTTTGTTCTACTCATTTTCTATTTTTTACTTTAATTTACAATTCATCAGCACAACCTTTAGCTATTCTTCAAAAATATTTTACCAAATTTACCAATAGGTGACATTAATTGCATTGAATCAAATTTATCATTTGTCTTAAAATTAAGTTCTGAAAATTTTAAACTAACATAATAATATGAAATCCATGCAAATGTATAGCAATGGACTAAAATATGCATTTAAAAGTAAATAGTAAAGTATTTTAAAGTAAGAAAAAAGTTCAAAATCTCCGAAATATATTTATAGGAGATTTTGAACTTGAATGAATCTTATTCTGCATGATTAAAATTGTCGAGTTACATGACTAGAAAGCTTTATATTACATTAAAAATATTATCACAAGTCAAAATAATTTAAAGTGTTTATATGTACAAAAACCTTCTCTTTAGGTACTAAATATTTTTTAGAGGATGCTATTTTTCCATGTGTACTAGTACATCTAACATAACATTTACTTAATTTGATATGTTCTAAAAATACTTTTCTTACATTTCATTTAAAGTATTTATATATCCAGTTTATTCATACAAAAAATAATTTTACAGCTCCAGCTCAAGTAGTTATACTTTTCATTATAACTTTATTCTGATTTAGAAGTTAATGAGAAACTGAAGTTATCTTCATACCTCTATTAACATGATTAAAAAGAATGTTCCATATTAAAAAATAAGAATAATTAAGTTATGTAAAACGTTTATATGAAATTCCTACTTCTCTTTTTATAGGAAAAAAAACGTGCCGCTGACATTTTTTTACTTCATGTTTTGAAGACAAATATGTGACCGAATCTTTCATCCCTAAATTTGTTCGATTGTAGTTGTTTTGGGGGCAGAAGGGAGATGATTTATCGCAATCGCTCACATCAGAATAAAAATAAAAACTGAAACAATTTTTTACTAATACATTGTATACAAATTCAATTCCCTTAAGAAATGTATTCAAAACAAAGCGCTTGAAAACAAATGATTCGTTTTAAAAAAATCTAATCTGCTTTTTTTTATCTTTCGTCACCTTACTTAAAAAGTCCTTTGTATTTGTGAATAAAACAATTTCAGAATAATATGGTGACAACTCTCTTTAACACCAAAAGTATTTGTTCTATTGTCGCTTCCTATCGTATTTGGCAATTTGCCAATCTATTTTTTTCTCTTTTCGTGATTGATTTGTTAGTAGAATGAAAGAGTGCGTAGAGTATCAAAAAAAATTTATCGGAATGGAATCTAATGACGTATCTAAAGGAACAAAGAAACTACTGGAAGAAAGGCACTTCACTGGCAGAATTCATGGCAATTGAGATATGATATATAGGACAATCTCTAATTAAATAAATGCAAAATGTTTTACATCGAAACTTATCTAAGCCAAATTGATTTCCTTAGTACGTACAATGAAAGAAATATCTTTGTTGTGACAAACATTTGTGTTGTAAAAAAGTATTTTGTCATGTGAAATGTTATTTCCCGTTTCTGTGTCTTTTGGTCATTTGCATAGTCCATTCTCTGAAAGGTTTTTATAAAAAAAGGCTGTTTGTGTGTGAACTGTAGCTTAAGTGATTTATTTGTAGACTAAAATGTTTTTTAAATTAACTAAGACTTTAGAGCTTATTTAAATCCATGTAGAGAATAATATTATAACTTCTCAAATGATACTTATCTCTTAATACACGGATGGGGAAAAAAATCCCAACAGTAGGAAGCAGCTGTGCTAGATTAAAAAAATTTGGTAGGCGTGTTTATACATCTGAAAGATGACGTCGATTCAAATTTCGAGTTACGCGCGTAAGTGTGGCGCTAGTAGCGACAATATGAACATGCAAATGAGGTTTGCTTTAAATAAGTGCTTTAAGGTTCGTGATCGGTATTTACAGTTGAGATTTGACGTAGTGGGTTAATGTTAGTCAAAGATGCCTTTGAGAAGAAGAAGAAGCCATTACCAACAGCTCACTGAGTTTGAACGAGGTCGTGTTGTAGGGCTACGAGAAGGTGGGTTTTCTTTCCGCGATATTGCTGAAAGACTTGGCAGGAATGTATCCACTGTGCATGAGTATTGGCGGCAGTGGTCAAGGGAAGGTACTGCCTCAAGAAGACCAGGTTCCGGGCGGTCACGTGGTACTACTGAGAGGAAAGACCGTCGTATTCGGCGTATGACTGTGGTTAACCATACTGCGTCTGCAGCTGAAATTCGAATAGCGGTTGGCACCACAGTGACACAACGAACTGTTACAAATCGGTTACTTCAAGGACAGCTCCGAGCCAGACGCCCTGTACTGTCCATTCCACTGACTCCAAACCACTGCCGTTTGCGACGTGAGTGGTGTCAAGCTAGAGCTCATTGGAGGACGGAGTGGAGATCTGTTGTGTTTTCTGATGAAAGCCGGTTCTGCCTTGGTCGCAGTGATAGCCGTTTGTTGGTTAGAAGGAGGACAAGTGAACACCTGCTAGTGACCTGTCTGCGGCCTAGACACACAGGGCCTACTCCTGGAGTTATGGTTTGGGGAGCAATTTCCTATGACAGCAGGAGCACTCTCGTGGTTATTCCACGCACCCTGACTGCAAATTTGTACGTCAGTCTAGTGATACAACATGTTGTGCTGCCATTCATGAGCAGCATTTAAGGGGGTGTTTTCCAACAGGATAACGCTCGCCCTCATACCGCTGTTGTAACCCAACATGCTCTACAGAGTGTCGACATGTTGCCTTGGTCTTCTAGATCACCAGATCTTTCTCCAAGCGAGCACGTATGGGACATCATTGGACGACAACTCCAGCGTCATCTACAACCAGCATTAACCGTCCCTGCATTGACCGCCCAAGTGCAACAGGCATGGAACTCCATCCCACAAACTGATATCCGACACCTGTAAGACACAATGCATGTCCGTTTGCATGCGTGAATTCAAAATTCTTGCGGTTACACCGGTTACTAATGTACCAACATTTCCCATTTGAAATGGCTCTACCTGTGATCTTGAAACTTTAATCAATTAAATATGTTACCTAGACAAATGTATTCCTAAAATTTCATTACTGTACAATAATTTTTTCTTGGTGTTGGGATTTTTTTTCCAACAGTGTATGTCACAGGTGAAATCGTGTGAGAATTTCTTCAAATTATAATATAAATCCTCAGGTATCAATTGGATAGAAAAATAATTTCCCCTTTCATTTGAATGAATATCAGTTTTTAGATATTACATTCCATCCATATATAAATATTGTTCATTCTCGGATTTGACAATCTTCCGAGCTTTTCCACATGAGACAGGAAGAAGTCTAAAAAAAAGGGGAGATAAGGAAAGAAAAAAAAATCTTTACATTGAGCGATAAGGTGAACTCAGATTGATCACGGCATTGGGAATAAGATTAGCTTGCAATAAGGCGAAAGATTAGTCGCACATTTAGAAATAAGGTGAACTCAGATTAATCATGGCATATACAAGTATGGCATTGAGAACTCGGATTAATCATACATTTTGCAATAAGGTGAATTAAGATTTGTCACGGCGTTTATAAGTATTGTTCATTCTCGGATTCGAAAATCTAGAAGACACGATCATTGAAAATTAGATTACTTAATGCCGTGACTATTATGATAATATATAAGAACGAACAATACTTATATACGCAGTGATTAACCTGAATTCACCTTATTGCTAAATGTGTAACTAGTCCTAGTTCCCAATGCCGTACTTATATATACCTTGACTAATCTGAGTTCACCTTAATGCTAAATTCGTGACTAATCTAACTTCCCAATGCTCTACTTATATATGCCGGGACTAATCTGACTTCACAATGCTGAACTTACATATGCCATGACTACTTTGAGTTCACTTTATTGCTTAATGAGTGACTAATCTGAGTTCACCTTACTACAAGCTAATCTAATTTCCAATGTCATGACTGAAAGATAAATGGAAGGGTAATAAATACTCAACCTTCTGTATGCTACCCCTTATTTAAGTGGAAGCGTCGAAAACTGCTAGTCTCGTGATCCTAAAACGAACAGTATTAAAGTAATAATTAAGTGAACATAAAATTAACCCACAATAACATTTGCTGTTATTTAAAAGCTATTCTCCCATAGTTGTTTAACGAATACTTCGAAAATAATTGGCGTAAAATAATTCTGCGGAATTAAAATTTATTTCAGGTCCTCGAAAAAACAATCATTCAAAATCGCAAGATAACAACAACAACACTTTGGAATTCTTTTTTTTTTTCTCCACATTGAATAAATTATTTTTATAATAGATTTTTTCCCACTTTTCTTTAAGTAATAATAAGATTCCTCCCACTCAAAGTTTTTCTTTAAATCTTATTCTTTTTTTTTTCATATTAAGGGGTGTATTTTTTATCTGGAAATGCGCTTAAAAAATCTAATTTTTTTTCTTAAATGCCAATCAGTTGTAAACGTCACTGACAGTTTAAGCTGCTTTATTGTTATTAAAAATGCTCTTCCTTGTTTTTAATTTTGAAAAATGCAATAATTAAACACGTTTTTTTTCCTTGGTTGGAAAATAAAAATTTTTTATCATTAATCTGATGAACATTTTAAAATAATTCCATATTTTAATTCAAATTTTTAATTTCTTTTGCAATTAAAACAGCCCTCCTTTATTCTATTTTCCGTTCTGAATATGCGTATTTTTATTACAAGTATCTAATGCCGTTTATCTGATATTTTAATCTAGTTCGAACAAGATATTTATTAAGATTCTTAATAGGTGACAAGAAATAAGTTCTAATTTTCGCTGCAAATTGTTCGGAGAGTGAAGGGGGGGGGGGTAAAACTGAAATTTTGAAGAACGCAAAAATCATGATCCAACCACTCGAAACGGAGATTTGTAAATTCATATGGGGAATTCCACGCGATGCCGTACCCTATTAAAAACTTATAAGAATCAGATGTATTCCAGTGAGTTTATCTCTCTTTAGCGCTCTGTATAAAATTCTGTACTGATATATACAAACGCAAAGCAGTTTCAAAACAACTGATATTATTATTTAGTAATGAAATGTAGAATATTTATATAATATTTTCAACATGGGCAATTTTTTCTGTGCATCTTAAAAATTCTTTTGTTATATATGCTTCGCTTATATCAAAATATTTGCGATATTCAGAGCTTCCCTTTATCAAGACTGTTTTGTTTCATTTATAGTTCGTGAAGCTGATTTTTTTTCGCAACAACAACCACGTTAACATAAAATAAAGAACATTTTGGAGCTACGACGACCAAATTATGAAGTCTAAGATTCGAAGACAGAAAAGTTCTCGATTCGAAATCCAGATCCATCTTGTATTCAAGGCCGAAATCCATGAAGAAGAATATAACGTCCTCCTGTAATTTGAAGAAAAAGTTTGTCAACACAAACATCATCGTCTTTATCTGATCATGATTCCAAATTACCAAGTTTAGTCCCAAAATAGTCCTATCCTAGCTTAAAACCAGTTGTTTACGCACAACAAAGTTTTGAGAATATGTTCAGAAAGCATCTTTCTTATAAAATGATTTTCATTACTTCTGTAGTAATTCGGGAAGCAAATTGCTACAGAAATAACGCTGTAATAATACAGAAGTTACGCCGTATTATTATAGGGAAGTTAAATATTATATAATAATATAGTGTGATTC
The DNA here is from genome assembly GCA_026543055.1 of Argiope trifasciata. Lineage (NCBI taxonomy): Eukaryota > Metazoa > Arthropoda > Arachnida > Araneae > Araneidae > Argiope > Argiope trifasciata. The sequence continues at coordinate 166,002 of JAPMOQ010019287.1, forward strand.
AAAATTCATGATACAAAACTTCGAGGAAAGGGAAACATATTATTCACATAGGAAATCTAGATGGCAACCCATTTCTTTAGTCATAATTCCAACGTATCGTGTTTCAGTTGAATTAAAGAAACACTTCCCTCATATAGCCGACCACCCCGCCACCACTGAACGTAGCAGTATCGACAGGAGTTAAAGACACACTGCATTTATAATTAAAGAAATGGATTGTGGCTTGAATTTCCTGTGTGAATATTATTCGTATCCTCTACCACCCCCTCTAAACTTTGAATGATTTGAATAAATGAGATTTTTGATTCCCAAGAGATTTTCGAGATTGAGAAAGGAGATTTTGATTGATTGAGGATATTTTGGATTTTGGATTCCCTCCATGATTTTTTAAATCATCTTGCATGTAAAGAAAATAAAGAAATTCCGCCAATTAATCAGAAATTTTATCTCTAGTTTATTCTCAATGTTTTTCATCCAAAATGATACAGTAAATGTGGGAAAAACAGCAAAAAAAGTTTCTCAAACAAATAGTTCGGTTTTTCATGTTTCTTAATAACTATAAACTAATCAGTTTTAGTTGAAAAAAAAAACGACTTTTGCTATTGAAAAATTTACATGACTTAAATTCAAGATGTTGCATAAAATATTCATCTACACTTGAATAATATTCAACAGAAATAAGTGATGCAATTATTTGAATTAAGTCAAACTCAATTTTGAATCGTAAAAAAGAAACGGAAAGAGTTTAAATACAAATATTTAAATGCCTGATATTTAAAAAGCTTTATTTCCTAGTAAAAGCATTTTTATCGTCAATATTTCCATTATTTAAAAAAAAAATATTTGCATTTCCTCAATATTATATTCATTTGCAGACTGTTTCGAACAATTTTTATTTTTTATCTCAAATTGAAATTAATTGAAAATGTTAGTAATGAGACGGAGAAAAATGCTATCTTGATAATCAATTAATTAAAGTGATTCATCGTCATATTTTTTTTTCCTTTTCTTCATGTTTTTTCCCCAAAAGCAAAAATGTCTCCATCTGTTTAAGGTAACTTTCAAAATTAATTCAAAATCTATATTCAGAATATTTTAAGAATTAGTAATTTGCCACATTTGTCGAACAGCTCATTATCTCTTAAATACCAGTCGAATAGGCTAAGTCAAGGGTGACAAACCTTTATGGATCAAGGTGCCATTTTTTCTGAAGATATTGCCCGCATAAAGAAAGTTTACCACGTGCTCAGGGACCTAATGGCCAAAGCACGCGATCCAAACTCACAGTTTGCGGGTTCGATGCTCGCCATGGCTGTTATATCCAAAGTATGGATTTTCAGTTTATCTCCTTGTGTTTTCTTAAGTTCACATTCTAGACTTTATTTTATTATGCAAATTAATTGTTTCTCGAATATTCTGTTCTTGTAAAAAAGCTGGTACCCACTAGTCGTGGGCAACTTCTCGACCTTATAAAGTTGCAAGTCGCTACTTTCCTTCAATAAACTTGTTTGTTAGTTTACACTGACGGTGTGTTTATTGAAATCTTTGTAACAATATGTTTAATGAGTTATAGACGAACCGTCAAATAATTTTGACTTGTGATTATTGGAAAAACAATACTAACAGCTCAAAACTTTTAATTTACTCCAAAAAAAAAATTTTACACTGCGTAGTAGTAGATGTTTTGGTTGCAGATTAAATGACAAATAACTTATCTTTGGATTGTAAGATATTACTTTTACCAAAATGCATTTTGAATTAGTGTCATCTACCAAACGGTTTCTAAGTGATATTTATTCATCCTTGAAAATAATGAAAAAAAATTGAATAAAAAATTGAATTAATGGAATGAAAAATTGAAATAAATTTTGTTCTATTGTAACTTCATTTGATTATCCTTGTTTGTTTTCATTTCTTAATTGCATGATTAGAGATTGCAGTCATCATGATTAATCTTTTCTTTCTCGACTTTTTTTCTCCGCATTAAAAAAAGTATGTAATCCTTTTTTCTCGACATTTTTTCGCTAAATTTTTTCTGTCCTTTTATACATCTCAGTTTTTTAATAGTTTGCAATAAATATATAACGGAATATACAATTTTATATCCAAGGTAGCAAACCCCTTAACAATTCCAAGTGGATATGTAGGTCAATACACGTTTGTATATTCCAATATATTGTTGAAATGTACAAGTTTTGGAAAAAATTCAGAGTTTTGAAAGAAATCTCTCTGGAGCATCTCAGTCTCTATGAATTGCATTACAGTACAGATGTATAAAACTGCTTTCGTGGTTTATAAAACTCTGGATAAATTACACAAAGTCGTTCAGATATTTCACATCGGACTTCTTAAATAAAAAAAATAACACTTTAAAGAAGCTTAAGTTTTTCTAATTGTTTCTTTAACTCATATTTTTTTCAAAGATAAAAAAAAATTATGTCCTCCTAAAACCAAATTTTATAGATATGCAATTTCAACAACAGCAATTCAAAAAATGCTTCGATAAATAGCTAAAAAAATCAAATATATCTGTGCGAAACTCCACTTTTTTGGAAAGGAAGTGATCTTAATATTTTTAGTTTGTCTTTGACTTTAGAAGAGATAAAGGTAATAAAATGTAGAAATTTAAAATTTTAGGATCAGAAAAGAAATAAGCGTTCTAATAGAAGACATAAAATACAATTTATTTGAAACAATAAACTTTACGATAAAAATGAAAAACATCAGCAAACGATTTTTCACAAAGTTTTATATCAGTTTTCTGTAACCACCAAATTAAAAGATAGTTTTCTGAATGTAACATACACAATCTACACAAAAGTATTTTAGTGGATTGAAATATAAAATCATACACGACTTTAAAAAACTCCATCCATGTTTATTAATTGAATCCTTTTTTAAAGTAATAGCATGACATTGCTTATAATCAAATGCAAAATGATTAATTTGGATCAAATATTTAATTTATAGCTATATCTTACTTTAAAAGCAATTTTATATTCACTTACTTATACTAATAAATATTCGATTTTGCATTCACTGCAATATTTAAATTGCCCAATTCAAATTTTTACATTAGTAATTAGGTTTTAAAAAAGCAGTTAATTTATCTTCAAAAGGTTGTAGGAAAATATACGTTGCAAAAATGGGGATTAAACCTTTGAAAATATATATGAATCTAAATATCAAATATTAAAACGAAATTTTTCATCCTGGCATTTGCAGCACCAAAATTTTAAATCTCTAATACATCTTTTTACAATCGGCCTTTAAAAATTGACATTTATTTACCCAATAGGAAATGAAGTCTGATATAATGGACATATTACGACTGAAATGGTTATAGAGAACATTTATATCCATAGTTAAACATCGATTTAAATTCTTTGAATAAAAATTGTTCCATCAAAAGTAATGTAATGTATCGCGATTGTAACATATTTAAGTTCAAAATTACTGCATTAGTTAAAAATAGCTTCTGAAAAGTATATACCAACCTTTGACAGTTGTTTCATTAATAAATAATCTACCCTTCGATAAATCCAGAAATTATTACACTATAAATAGTTTCTAAGCACAAAGGAAATGATCCGTAACCTATTAGATCTCAACATCAGTATCCAATTTTGTATTATTTAATGATATTCAAACTTTTAATGACCTAAATACAAATTTTCTGACGCATATCATCAAAATATAATTTAATACATTGTGGCTATTTCGAGAAAGAAATTCTCATTTTGACAAACATGATTGACTGTTTGATTAACTCCCAAACATGAAGCGAGCCAAACGGGTCAATATTTTTCTGCCAAATGGTTCATAAAACTGAGAAAGTAATTATAACTCCACCATTTAACAACTTTGCCCGTTTATTTTTATGTTTTGTTTAACGCACAGCTTGTACCTGGAAGAGAAAATTTTAAAAGTTTTTGATACGTGTTTCGACCGTCCATAAAAGTTCCGGTACAAGTAATCAATAGGAAGCTTATCGCTGGATCAACTTGGAAGTGACCATGAAACAGCTAGCCAGCATGAATTCAGGAGGATTTCAATAAACAGATTAAGCTGACTAGTTAATGTGTCCTGAGTGACCTATTACCTTGTAATAGCCTTATCGTGAATCTTCTAATATTGTATGACACTTGATTGTGTAATCTTCTAATATTGTATGGATTGATTCGAGATTTAATTTGGAAAGGAATCCCCGAATAAAATTGAACGCACGAAACTTCAGATCACTGACTTAATTTAATGATCTGAGAATCAAGGAATTCTAAATGTGTCCCGTTAAGAATAGTTTGAGTGGTATATTTAGAGCAGGATGTTTGTTAATCGAATAATCCTATTCAGGTAGTTTGATGCTATTCCTGGGGTTCTCAAAATGTTTGCATAAAGTGAGCGTTAAAAATATATAAATAAAACATAGATTTTTTAAATGTAAAAGTTAAAATTTTCATTGCTGCAACATTTTTTATTTGAAATTTAATCATAAGGGCTGTCACAAAATCAAACGTCATGAATCAAACAGCTTGTACCAGAAAGAGAACATTTTAAAACTTTTGATACCGGTTTTGATCGTCCATAAAAGATCCACTATAAGTATTAATGCAAGATTTGAATTTACCATCATTCCTGCAGTAAAGTGTTGGCAACCTTATTTAAAAATACATCTGTCAATTGATATTTTTGGGTTAGCAAAAATGGAACTTTACACTATAGAGCAATGTGTTTTATATGTTGAACAATTTATTAAATATAATTAATATATTCCCCCGCAGTTTGAAAATTTGAAAACTAAGTCATTGAGTATCTTTTTATGGGGTTGTTTGAAGACAAAGCTGCATCAAAGAAATTCAGCCAAATTTATTCAAAATGGTCGTGGAAAATTTTAGCAAAAAATTATATACATGCAGAAAATCCATGATCCTGTGTGCTTCACGATTTAATAAAAATAAAAGAACTTACAGTAAAAAAATAAATGAAACTTTTTTTAAAATTTAGTTCAAATTTTGCGTTAACATGAAGTGTTAACTATCGTGTAACAAGCCATGTTTACTAACCCTAAAGTATCAGTAGTTAAATGTTTTTTTTAATAGAATGCACTTTACAGCACTTATAATTGTCAATTCAAATCTTGCATCAATTTCGGTACCCATTATTTTCTTTTGTGATATCACTATTATCATGGATTCCAATAAAAAGAGATATTTATTATTACTGATATTACTTGAGCAATTACTTTTTTAATGAAACATTCAATGAATTTTCCACAAATATTTATGCATTATGAATTCTTTGCAGGAAACATTGTTTGGCATACAACAGTTCATAAATTCAAGCAGAATAATTCTTAGATTTAAAATATACAATTTTAAGTTGTTCGATAAAATTTCATGAATATTATTATATATTTAAACATATTATAAATAGCAGAGTTTTCTTTTAACTACAAAAAAGGAACATATTTCTTACTTAATTTAGTATGGTCTGAATTTTATTTTTATTACGGTCTAATATTAAAATAAGAAATAGATTTGAAGGATATGAATCGTTTAAACTTTTAATTAAATGTCATTGCCAACGTCCTGGCATAGGGGCAGAATGTCTTCCCCGTGATCTGGACATCCCGGTTTGGGCATGGTTGTTATTATGTGTTCTATCTGTTTATAGAGTGAATGTACCCTCCTGTAAAAAAGGGGTTGTGCAAGCGAATGTGAAGCATGAAATGGTCAAGTCGTACTCTTGGCTCTACTTGGCGCCACTGAAAAAACAAGGGATGCTCATTTAGGCTTAGATCGCTGTCAGCTTTCTTTCAGCTGGCTTGTAAATGCCATAAGTAACAAAAACATTAATTTTCATTACAACATTTTAACATTTTATTTGAATTATTCATTAAAAACCACTCCACGTACCAATAATTGTGATTTAGCTCATAAATAATCGAATTGTATGTTGATCATTTTTAAATGCAAGGATTTCGAAAAAAAAATGTTAATTATATGTTAAAATTATTTTGATCCATTATCAATAATGAAGCCTCAAATTTAAAAAGAGATCAGGACAAAATTATAAAAACCATTGTTGATAATTCATGATATCCTTTCTTAGAAATCTGAATGGTCAAGTCTGAATAGTAAAGTATTGTAATTACCAGAATAAAGAAGATAACGAGACAAAATACTGATTTGAAGCATGAAAACAAAAATATCGATAATTTCCCATTTACAAACGTGTATTTTTTAATAATTAAATGTCAAACAATCACAGTTATCCGTCATTATTCAGAGAATGGCGATTACGTTTCAAGTGAATTATTTACAAAACCTAACATTGCTTTTATAAACCGATAATAGATTTTGTATTAAATTTAGTTAAAACATAATTCTATCCCAGTAGAGCTCTTAAAAAATAATAAAATTTGTTGACCAATGTAAAGTGGAAAAAAATTCAATCAATCATTCTTACTATGTTCAACTACTTTAATATTTTTAATTTGATCATTTAATTTGCAATGTTCTATATTTGTAAAGGATGAATTTTGTAAAAGATTTTTTTAATACTTGATGAACTATAATTTTGAAATTTTATAGTTATACTAATTGGATAAAAACATTTTTTAAAGAAATTTCAAGATTTAATTATAAATTTATAACTAATTTAAATAGATTTTGTTGTAATGAACGTATCTCCATCTAGTAGAGGATTCTAGAAAAAATTTCCCCAGATTCCATAATACTTATAAAAGTGAATTAATAATTAAACGTTCAAAAATTATAAATTATATCAGATGTTAATTATAAATTAATAACTAATTCAACTAGATTTTGTTGTAATGAACGTGTCTCCATCTAGTAGTGAATTCGAGAAAAACTTTTAAGAGATTCCATAATACTTATAATAATGTATTAATAATTAAAGTTTTAAAACTTAAAATAAAGGATAAAAATTTCCAATCCAAAAACGAGTTTTTAAAGATAAATTTCAATGAATTTATTATCTTTCAAAAACAATACGAAACATAAGATATTAGCTAAATAACATATTTCAGACCTCTTGAAAGAAAATTAAATTAAAGGTATCTATCGTTCTAAAGTCTTTTTTTTTCTTCATCATTTTAAAGAATGGGGAAATCCTCTCCTTTCTTTCGAAACATGCATTACATGAAAACACAGCTAAATTGGTCGTACTATATTATCTAAATTACATATGCAATTTTCATGCAACCTTAGCTATTTAAAGACTTTTTTTTTAAATGTACTTAAGCTTTGAAAATTAAAAACTTAATTTTGTTTTCAATACTCATTAAATCTGAAAATGTTCGCTTAAAAAAGGGGCTTTGAGAATATTGTTATTTTGTTTGTTCTTATTAATTCTTAGAATTAAAATTTTTTTATCATTGGCTATTAACGAAACGAGCTTAATTATTTCTTTAATGACTTATTTTTAACTTTTGTTTCAACATTTAGAATAGCAAATGTATTCCGCTGTTAGTTTTTCAATTAAAAAACAAACTGTCTTTTATAATGATGCTCATTTTTTCAGAGCGAATCAACGGTTAATGTCCTTTTAAGTTTATATTTTTTAGATTATTTTCAAGTACAATTTATATGTTTTTTTTTCTATTCTTTGAGATTGGCTGTTTTGTGTATCTTCATAAAAAAGCTATTTTTGAAAAAAAATTCTGTAAACTTTTGATATCTTTTGACATGAAATTCTACACTAGTTTGCTTAAGTAAAATGGATTTTCTAGCATTCCATGCTTTATAGAAATATATTTATCTTCTGAAAGCACAATGTATTCGAGAACAATAAGAAATAAGTGATATATTTTATAGAAATAATGTTTTCCCTTAACTTATAATTTCTCAGCTCTAAATTGTATAAATGCTGTAAAAAGACCTATCTACAGATATTTAAGATCATTTGGAAAATTTAAATTTCTACCATACAATTTTTTCAGAATTTCAGTACTCCCTTATAAGAGGTGTATAAAATTAAAAAAAACAGAATTTTTCCTACATATAAACTATTGTACTTTCTTTTCCTTATCCTATATACAGTAAAAGTTCCTTATTCGCGCTTCCTTCATTCGCGTTTTCACTATTCGCAGATTTAAAAAATGTGACCCAATTCCTATATTCGCTTCTAAAAATTTCTTTATTCACGGATCTAATAAGTACATGCATTATAATAAAAGAATTCCAACCCAATATCCTTTGTAAATGCCGTCAAATGGACTAATAGAAAAGTAAAATAGATCTTATTACAACGTTGTCTAAAGAATGTTGTTAAATGGAAACATAACCGAAATCGCGAAGAGAATAGGACGAGTATGGGTTCAAGTGACATTCAGGAAGTGCTTGCATCGCAAGATGAAGATCTGACTCAAACCGACTTGGAAGAAATGTTAAATTCACAGCCCATTGAAGAAGCTTCAACAATCACTGGAAACGCGACATTTAATTTGAAAAATCTTAGTGAAGGTTTGAGAACGTCAAATGAGCTTTGCGATTTCTTTATGAACATTGATCCGTCTATGGAACGAAATTTTATTTTTAAGAGGTAAATCGCTAATGTGACTGCTGCGTATCAGTCTGAATTGAAGGCGCTTTTAAAAACTGCCAAGCAAGAGAAAATTACAAAATTCTTCCAACCATTGCCCAAGCCTTAAGATAATGAATCAAAATGTTCACAAACTTCAATTAAATTGATTTTTTTATTTTGTCACCTAGGAACGTATCTCCTATAGTCCCATATAAATGACCATTCCGTATTCACGGTATCAGTATTTGCGGCATATTTATATAACATATACCCAGCGAAAAAAAGAGCTTTTACTGTATAAACTTTCATATGCAGATTCTATAAACCAATAGAGTTCCTTGCCCCTCCCTCACTTAGCTAAATCAGCTGTCTTTTCTTTAATTACCCTGCAGATAGTTTTATTGCATGATTCTACTGCATCTTCAGATATATGATGGCTAGATTGACTGCTAATGAAGAAATACAAGTATGACTGATCCATCCGAAAGTCTGAAGAAAGAATCACGTAGCTCATATCCTAATGAAATATAAAAGAAAATTACTAATAACACCTCCTGTAACACAAGCTGTACAATATATCCATGATGTTACTCCATATTCTGAATCCTGTTCAATAACATGTTGATATCGTAATTTCATCATTGAGCATTTTAATCTAGTAGGGACTGGATAAAATTCTTATTTAGAAGGAAATTTTGAGATAAGAATTAACTTAAAAAACTAATTTACTTTAATCTTTAAAAAAATTCAGAAAAGCATTTTGAGTAGAACTTTAATATGTGTATTCATCTTATAGTTTTATGCTTATTTCATTACATTTAATAATTGCTCTAGGAACAAAGTTACCTTCCAAGGTCTAGAATTTACAATCGTATTTCGCCCAGTTATCCTTCGAATTTAATGTCTCCATTTGTATTGTTTATACAAAGAGAAAAGCCAATTAAAGGGCATATTATTTCTCATTAGTAAGTTGGAAAAGATTTTCGAAATTTATTTTCTTTAAAGGGATTTAGACTTACCAATTCGCAAACAAAAGAAAAGTTTACTGGTGTAGTATTTGTCATAATATTAAAATGTCATCGTGGTTTTGTATACATATATCTATATTTCACATCGCCTATTTCAACAAAACTGTGGATTCCGCCAATTTCAACCAAACTGTGGATTCCGCCAAT
>JAPMOQ010019287.1:182726-284129 GCA_026543055.1 Argiope trifasciata
TATACATATCTTAGTATTATATACATATTTTCCATTCTAAACCCAAAATTAAGTCTTTTATTTGTATTACAAACACTATTATTAAATATATATCTTAGTATTATATACATATCTTCCATTCTAAACCCAAACTTAAGTCTTTTATTTGTATTACAAACATTATTATTAAATATATATCTTAGTATTATATACATATTTTCCATTCTAAACCCAAACTTATGCCTTTTATTTGTATTGCAAAACATTCAACAGTTGAATTACAACACATTACAATATTCCGGGTATAAATTGTTATCGTCATTCTATGTTTATCAGAAAACTGAATTGTAATTGTTGAAGTTAATGAATTACTAAATAAGTCCATTCAAATTAAAATGTCTTATACGCGTTGGAAATAATTCACAAAGGATGGAACAGTAACCATGCCAACAAATTTGATTTCCATCTGAATATTTTATTCCATGCTTAATCATGACAATTAACTTTCAAGTCTCTTTACGTTAATTTTACAGCATTCGAGTTCCTGTTTAATAGAGAAAATATTTTAAAACTATTTGGATATGAATATTCTCCAATAATTTTAAGGTATCGGACGACGTTAAAAACACTGGTTGTCGACCGAACACATTGGAGAATTTTTTTTTAATTGTTATTTCTTGTAATTCAGACTTTCCTCATTCCAAAACCGTTTATCGTTTCTAGGAAAAGGAAGACATGACTTACCATCCAGGGGTGCATATTTTTCATCTAAAATTTGTCTTTTACTTCCATTTTTCTCAAAACTTTAGTTTTCATAAAAATTCTCCACCGTTAACATGATATCTCAAAAACTAACAGAGTTATTTATAAAAATCCTAGCTCGAGTTTTAAATAATAAGGGTGATGAAATGAACCAATAGTTTGATTGTTTTGGAAATAGTTTTCCATTTAAAGGCGTTTTTAGAAAAATTAAGTTGTGAATTTGAGGAAAAAATAGATAGATATGTATATTTTTTACCGTAACTTTCTAGCATATCAGAATTTTTCTTCGATTTTAGTTCATTTCATTCATCATTATATTCGATAACTTTTGTTCAAAGAAAAATAGGATTGCTGCATAACAATATTGTATACAATGTGAACCATTTTGGTTAAATTTCATTAAAAATTACTACGAATTTTCCTATTTCTCAAAATATATTATATTTTCAAATAATTTCATTGCATTTATAGTATTTTCTATCATAATTGAAAAAACATTTAAAACCGTAGCTTCAAATAGTTTTAAAAAATCCAATTTTTCAAAAATTTTCTTTCAAACGTAGTCGGATACCTTAAGTCATTGCTATAATTATAATTTCCTATAAGAGTACCGATAAGCATTATATAAAAATTGCAAATGGCAATATTTATTTGTTTTAATATTTTCACCTTTGTTTTATATTAGCTTGCATTGCCTCTTCCAATAAGACGTAATTAATGTGAATGTCTTATATATGTAGAAAAGTTTTTATATATTTATATCTTTGCATGTTCTGGTTTAATTCCATTGATTATTCATTTTAATTTAAAACGGGGACTTTTTCGGGACAGATTTTGCAATCTTGATGAAAATGATGACGGGCAAATGTTTTCACTTCACTCCTACATACCATTTGTGGCATAGAAGGTAGATTTGATAAGTAGTGGTGGTACCATATGTAAAATTCAGTGTCCTCACAAGCAAAGTCTAAATATAATAAAATTGGGTTTTGAACTTGAAACCTCAAAGCCAATATCTTATTACCTAGTTCCACAGCCTTATGTATTTGTGCGTGCGAATGTGTGTATGTGTACATGTGCGTGGAGAGCACTGAAAAGGACTAGTTTCTCAGTCGTTCAAATTCTTTTTTTGTACAGTTTTAACAATCTGTAGTGGAAGCTTTATAGACCAGATAACATCCTGAAGATTGAGGGACCACTTTTAGTCTTGTGGTCATGCTATCTGGCTATCAACCATAAGGTCGCGAGTTCAATCCTAGTTATCTCCAAAAGAAACATTGGTGATCTAGGACTATAAATAAAAAACGGAACCTTCATGCAGTTGCTGTGGCGCCCTCTACCCAAAGCGAAAATATAAAAAACCAGCTGATAAATAATCAGCTAATAAAATAAATAAAAATGAAACTGATAAATAATCAGCCCAAAAATTGGGTAAGAAGCATTAAAAAAATTCACCAGCCAATAAGATTATCACTAAAAATACAGCAAAAAATATCATTCGACTCACTGGAGGTGGAGTATTGTAGTGGAAGCTTTATATGCCTGATAACATCCTTGACCCCTTCCAGTAAGATTTAAGAATGCAAAAATTAAGGGGGAAATAGCTATTTAATTTTTATTTAAGAAATCTTAGTTTATTTTATAATTCAAACAAATTTATGATTATTAATTAAAATTATATTATTGGTATGAATGTAATTGTAATTTGTAAGCTCGCATTCAACATCTAGTGATTTCGTATTAGCCCCAAGTTTTCGCATTTACTCTAGGCACTCCGGTATTTTTTTATTTAATAATTTTAGGCACACAATGTGTCTACGACTCCAGAGTAATCACAAAATTCTCCTATTAGTCACTTCTTCTTGCATACAGTCGACCACCCTGCCACCACCGAAAGTAGTAGTATCAAAAGGATTTGTAGTGGTTGACAACTATTAGTCACTATGCGCGTTTTCGTCTTCTTGGTAATATTTCACTACCACTATTTTCAATATCAGTATCAGTTAAATAAATGCTTATTTTTTTATTTTTCTGAGCCACTTTGATCTTCTTGATTTACATTACTCTTATTCATTGAGGTGTTTATTTCACTGCATGTTTATCATTTAGTTAGTCAGATTTCAGGCTAAATGTTTATTAGAATAAATGAACGAATTTATTAGAATGACTACTAATAGTTTGGCCTAACTTGTACCAAGACAATCAAACGATATATGATAGAGGTCTATGGTATCAACATAAGTAATAAAGTGCCTCCGAATACAATACACTAGAAATTTTATATCAAATTTATTATTATATTCAACTGTAACTTTGGTCGCATGACGAGTATAGCTCTTTATTGTGCTATATGGCATAAAAAATCAATGACGAGCTATACTCGTTATTTTACGAGAAGAGGTTAATATTCTGTGATCACTTTTAGTCTTGTGGTCATGTTATCTGACTAGCTCAAGAGTTCCCTCCTAACTATCTCCAATCGCAATAAATCCATAGTTAAAATACAGAAACAGTAAAAATCATTCTTACGAAACCAATTCTATCTCAACTACATTTTGATTAAAAACCTCTCTCTAATGTATATAGTCTTATCTCTAAATGAGTTCCCATGACCTCTTTTTTATCGTCTGTCAAGTTATTATAAGTGCGCTACTCTATCTTTTGCTTTTGTTCAGTATAAAAAGCTAAAAAATATTTTAGGATACTTAAGTTTTCTAATATGAAGGAAAGGAATAAGAATACTGAAGGAAAGTCTTCATTTGGCTTTTTAATATTCTTCAATATTCAGACTTTAGCTGTTCTACTTAAGAACTTTTAAGCCTTTCTTGTTTTTCCCTGAACGTATACAGAAGTTAGAATAATGTAGGATAAAGTAAACTTCCAAAAGTTTAGTTAGTTTGTTACCCTGTCTCAGATTTTTGGGTATAGTGATAGAATCTGACGCATTTTCTGCTTCATTGAAAAACGAAGAACATTCTGTATTTTTTCTTGATAATTTTCTTTTTAGCGATTGGATCTAGATCAACAATTCTTGACGCAAATCTGTAATGTTTTAACTTGTCACCAAAATGTTGGAATATTTTTAAGTTTTCATAAGAAAATACCATGCCATTAATTATCCTCTCACTAACATATTAGGTTAAGCATTTGTTAAGGATTTACATTTTCAATTATATGTCTGCACATCAAATTTTATAAGCTCTGGTCAGTACATTTGTAAGTTCATATGTTTATGATAAAACAAATTTCTTTTGAAAGAATTTCTTTAAAATGTTGATAAAACCTGCTAATTTGATTTTAAGACAAATTTGGTTTTAGAAACTCTACTCTGCTTCATGGAGTTATCATAATCAGATTATAGTTTGATTGACAGAGAAACATAATTCCAACTAGTCATAGTAGTTTCCACTGAAGCTTTCTCGTATACGATCTAAGAATATTTGATCGTATACGAGAATTGTTAATCGTACACCCTAACGAGAGAAATAGAACATAATTACTTAAGTATGCGATCTTAAATGATTTTTTTTTCTTGATTGATCGCTGTGTTATGGTAAATACACAAACACCAGAACACCGAATATATGCACTTTACTTCTTTTGTCAGACCAACTAAAATCAAACTTCAGCTCTAGAGACATAAAATCGCATACTAAATATTAAATATTTAAAAATGTGCATTTTTTGTGCTAACAAGTTTACACAAAACAACAATTACGGCAAACAGATAATCAGTTCTTTGACAAATTCGGCTTCCATTTTGACGGTTATCTATACTTTAGATGATAACACATTAAAGGCGGGAGTCGTAGTATTACGATTTGATCCACGTTACCTAGCATACTTTCGTCAAGATCCCCCGCCTTTAATGTGTTAAAATTAAGTGCAGAATTTTATACATATAGCTTTCTTCGTTTTATAAATACCTTGCAAAATTATGTTCGGACAACCAGACAGACGAACTTATTTAATTATATTTCGTTCAAAGTGTGCTAAAAATAAACAAATTTGTTGCTATGATCATTTACCAAATTTCATCCATCTAGCTCAAAGACATAGAATCGTATCTATCTATCTCAAAATCTTTTAGTATCATGCTCCCAAACAGATAGACTAATATATTCATAAAATATATTTATTTGGCTTATTTATTTGTATTCAAAAACTATCAGTACCCGCACGGTGTTGTCCGTGGCATAACATCCAAGAAGAAAAACTAGCTTTAAACTTAAGTCTATCCTCCACTCGATATGGCAGGGGCATGTTAGACAACATCAGACACAAAATATATTTAGAAATTATCAAAAATAGCTACAAAACAATTTTTATAGAACGGAGCGTTTTGGCATTGAGTTTGTTCTGACCAAGGTTAGATTTCCTTTCTGTTGGGCATAATGAGATTGGAATCGCTGTTTATTATCAGAGGTAAATAAGGAAACTTATCGTTTATGCATACCACAGTTCTCGCTGATTGCACATGTGCAGTTTGAAGTTCCGGGATAATTAAAATCGCGATTATAAAATTCTTTTTTTTCATTTTGATATGACTCTAATGTACTAAAATCTTCCCCCATAAATGCTGTACAAAATACCATAAATATCTCCAATATCCTTTCACTATTTCTTGAATTTTTACGGTTCAAATAAACAGACGATTTCATAAGACTTCATTTTCTGCTATATGTAGTAAATTTATTTGAGAAAATCATAAATGGTGGAGATTCCTCAAAATCTCGAAGCCAGATTCTTTAACAATTGCTTTATTTCATCGTAGACTACTTTATATATGACTCACTGACGTACGAAAAGCAGAGATTCCTTATAATTTTTGGAAAATTAGCTGGTACCCGGCGCGTTGCTGCCGCAGAAGAAATAATTTTGGAAATATCGTTTGAAATTTAAAATAATTGTCTGGTTTAATTGGGAATGATATAAAATATATTTATGTTCATATCGGAAGTGATAACTTTTGTCGAAGTTGAATGATGTATAAAGAAGTTTAAACAATTTTTATTCCTTTTATTTTACTTTATGATTCAAGAGCTTTAGGGTAGAAAATTTTTTTTCTGTATTCAGCGGAAACAAATAAATTTCTTGACCTCCCGTCTTGTAAACATCCAGCAAAGAACTGGATAAAGTTGGATGAGCGGTATGGCAACTCATAAAAGACATACAGACAAACATTCATTTTTATTTATATAGATTACGCATTAGATAATTGTATTAAGCCTATATCCATCCCATAATTGCAAGTAATAAGTAATCAAAGTTTGATCGGAATCAGATGAGCAGTACGGCAGCGTATAGAGACAAACATTCATTTCTATTTATAGAAATTGTAATGATTTCTATCAATATAATTTCATATGCCGTGTATGAAAATTATTCTACGTTTGGTTGGTTGATATCAAGCACTTGATCTAACTATGTAGAGCAATTTAGTAGTCGGAAACACTATCGCAGCTCACAGACAAACTTCCAGTTCATTTTTCAAACTTTATCTTGTCAAAAATCTACACTGAGGGAATGTGAGATAAATAAATGTATTCTTCGCAAAGATAAATGGATTCCTAATGTGCTAAACACCCACCAAATTTTAGAGTTCCAAAGTTTCCGAGAACAATGTATCGATTCTTCGTAACGCGGCGTCATTTTTCATTTATTTTGAAAAATAGAATCCTTACCGAAGCATTGAAGTACATCGCTTGACAAAATGGCATTTGTAGTTTCGATCAGATAATTGATTTATTTATGTAAAGAGAAATGGCAATGTCACAGAAATGATTAATTGTTTTTTATTTACAGATTTTAATTCATTTATCTTGCATAGTGTCGTACTTGCGAACATCAGAAACAAAAATATTCACTGGATCAATTGAAACAAGAAATGTTTGACTCTAATTTTACTTTTTAAAAAATATTTTTATTATTATCAACTGTATAAAAGACTTTAAGCATGGGATATATATTCATGCTAAATTGGTATGTCATTTAAGATCAAAATAAATTTAGTTAAAAGAAATCTGAAATTTATTTTACTATGAAAGGAGTAATATAAATAAAAACGTTTTTGGTGTCCCCCACTGGTGTGGTGTAGTGTGGAGAGTAGGGGAAGGTATTCAAAAAGTAAATATCAGCTATACAACTTAGTCACCTTAAGGCCTTATCACACGGCGAAATATCGTCCGCACTTTTCGTCGGCAATTTTCTGTTTCTACCCTCAAGAACCGGTCAAGCAAGTTTTTTGTCATTGACCCCTTTTTTTAACCAGCTTGAAAATGCCGATGATAGTGACAGAAATATTGTCTGCAAACGAATTTCAACCAATCATGTGAAACTTTGAAGTGACGTCACTTTCGCTGTCGCTTGCTGACGAAAAGTACAGACGATATTTAGCCGTGTGACAAGGTCATTTATATGTAGAAATATGAGAGAGCATCTATAAATAATACACATAATTTCGAGTTTGATTTAATTACATTAGCTTCGAGTTTTAATATAGCACAACAGTTTTTTTAGGACGGAACTTGTGGTTTTAAATCATGTTGAGATGACAAAAACGACACCTGAGATGGTACAGCCTCTCAGCTTCAAAATTCAGATTTCAAATTTCAGCACCTTAGCAGCTGAAGGATATCTAGCCCTGACGGATTAAGCGTGCAACAGACCGGCTTAAATGGCATTCTTTGGTGGAATCGGGTCTTGAGCCTCTAGCCTTCTGGCCCCAAAGCTGAGGCCGTACCACCGTGCTACTACGATCTCATATAATTGCAAATACATTACTAAAGACTGCAGTGTTTTATAATATGAATGGGAAATAAAAACATTACTCATTTATTAATTAAGAGTTTTGCATGAACAGGTTGGACACTTCAAAGATTTGGTTGGGAAATTTTGAAGTACTCGTCATACAGACCATACAGGGCACTCTAAAATTCTAATTCAATGGTCAAATTTTTATTTTTATTTGTCTCAAAATTTAATTCCATAAAGAGGTTTCTTGGCAGTCAAAATGCAAACTCTGGTACCGACACATACCGACAAATTTTGGAAGGAATGCTCAAAATTTGATTTGCTGTCCTAATAACATACCTGCTTCTTACTATCAAATTTGAATTAGAATAAGCCATTATACAAATAACTTTGGCAGATAAAAGACACATCAGCAAGATAAAAAAATTGGGTTTTATATATCGACATCAAAATTGTTGACCTAGATCAGACTTTATGTCGTTGCTCATAGAAATAAGTTCTAAAAGTTATAACGTTCTTCATAAAATAAAATGTTAATTAAAGGCAGGTTCTTGACATTCCGACTTAAAAATATCCAATAACGTTACACATCAGATGAATAAATGCTGGTATGCTTGAAACTGTTTGAAACCTCGTATACGCCATGCAGTTATTGGAACATCAAGTTGGTGGTCATCTTGAGCCAAACTTTTGTTACTACAATAAATGGTTTTCATTTATATTTGGTGTGCTGTTATTTATTGTTTCTCTTCGCAGTTATGTCTTCTTTTTTCACCCGTCATAATCTTGAAGTACCAGGATTTACTCTATCTGAGTGTTCTGGCTCTTTTTTCGGCAAATTGAAACATTATACTTTAATGCATATAGTGTCCACATTTTGTTGTACTTCGTCAAGTACATAACACGCTACAGGATTCCGAACACCCCTTGTTATTTCTTGATCACCCTGTACATTGTAAATAAATTCACAAAATAATTTCATTTTTTTTTTTACTGAAATTGCTTCAATACTTTAAAATTCATCGAAATTTCTTGATTTAATTTTTCGGTGTTTTTAATGTTTTTTGTATATTTTCAATCTATGAGAAGGTAAGAATCTAAAATCTAATATAATAAAGAACAAACGCACTACTGATTTATTTAAAAACTCTGCTTTATTATATAATTGCCCTTCCAATATAATCGAATTATTTCAAAACTTGCAATCCTCAATTTACAGACGACGGAAACGTAAATTTTGACGTTAGTTATTCTGCCTGAAAAATCTGGATTCAAGAAAGCAGAAATTAATCTGATAACATGGCAGCAGCAAATGAATCTCGTCTTGTGAAAGATTAAATGCTTACGTTTAATTATTGATTCAAACTTTCATGGCATTATGTTAAACAATACAAAATTTAAATTTCTTGAAGTGGTTGCTGCTAAAACTAATTTAAAGGCTTGACATTACTCGAGATGAAGTCCCCATCCTTTTACTTTCTCATATATTAAATGAGCAAAGAGAAAAGACTGTCATTTTCGAAACGATTCTAGCCCTAAATTTTGAGGAATCTCCTTAATTTGTATCAAGCACGTTGACTGGCAACTACGAGGTAACTCGTAGATTGTATCCTTTTCTAGGACGCCAACTACGAGATAACTCGTACATTTTATCCTTTTCTAGGACGCCAACTACGAGTTGTCTCGTTCTGTGTTTACTTGCCATTTTTGTGCAGCTACGAATAAACTCGTTGCATAACAGTGTTAATATCGATAGATGGCTTCAGGGAAAAGAACAAAAAATCAATGTTCGCATGTATAAACAAAAAATTTATTAAAAAACGAACAAAAAATATAATTATAAAAATTAGTTCAAATTAGTTAGTTTCATTTTAGACCAGAATTCTGAAAATTGCCGTTGTGTTCAATGTGCTAGATAATTTCGAGAACACAGTTTCTGTCCTATTGGTTAGGTCTTGGCTTCGAAGCCAGAGAGCTTCAAGTTCGAGACCTGCTTCCACAGAAGAACCTGTGTAAACAGGTGCCTTGCACATCAAATTCGTCGGTGTCACTCGTCCTCCCTCTGGTGTGGTAGGAAAGTTTGGAGAAAGAGTGCCACCTCAAGCGTCGTCTTCTTCATCTGACGCAGTACAACGTTAAGAGACACGTTCCAAAATAGCCCCAGTATTGCTTTAAAAACCAGGACGTAAATATAACTAAACAAGACCAAGAACATATTTCTATCTCTGAACAACATGTCTTAACATGTCTCTGAATAAAATAATTCAAACATTTTTTAAGTGAGGCGAATGAAATTTTGTATATGAACTTATGATCACATTTGTAGATTTATATCAAACTTCATCTAATGGAACGGATAGCTATATAGATAAAATTCAGCGAAAAGTTTTAGTATCAAAATTTTTTTTATTAGGGGGCATGTTCCCCTTCCCATTCAAGATGAGAGGCATTTCCAGACAACTGCTCACCACCTGTTAATGCCCTTCATTGTTAAAAGCCTTCAGATGGCTGGATGGAGATCTGCTTATCGCCGAGTGGTCAGCGCATCTGGTCATTAGTGCTTAGCTGAAAGACCACACTTGAGGTTCATTGTTTGGGAGGAATTTCTCACATCTTCAAGGGAAAGGAGTGTCCTCCCACCTGGATGCCAATGGTTCTCTTTTTGAAGGGACTATCATTGATACGTGTTCCAGAGTTGTCAGTTGCTAGAACGGATCATTGATGGACATTTCTCACACCAGGCTAGAGCCACAAATGAGGAAAATTTCTACTGAATGGTTGGCCCATAGAGAGCTCAAGTGGACGAATGGGAGATGAGGAGGAGGAGTTTGGATAGAAATAAAAGGCGGGAATTTTCTTTGAGGGGGGAAGAGACTTTTTGAATTGCGGACTTATGTTTTTTTACTCTCCACCCTGGAGTAGCAACTCTGACTAGCACCCTGTTAGTGTTTTGTAGTGTTATTTGTTCAAATTGATGGAGAACTCTTTTCACGATAAACCTTCAATCTTCGACTGTTGTGTTAATGTCATCAACTTCCAAATGGTGTAAATACCATTTGGAAGTTGATGTATGGAAAATCCAAATGTTGTAAATACCACAGTCGACCACAACAAATCCTGTCGATACTGCTACGTGGGTGGTCGGCGGGGTGGTCGGCTGGATGCAAGAGGAAGAAGAAGGTGTAAATACCAAATATTTTAACAGAATAGGACAAATTGTTTTTATGTACATGGTTATAAATAAAAGAGTAGCCTGAAATTCTGCTATCGTGTTTGATCAGTCAGGATCAAGACATTACAAGAGAGTATACAAGAAAATTTTGGAGAGACCACTTCCGTTGACTTACTATTGAAAGTCTCCCTCTTTAATAATTATCCAAAAATTATTTCTGATACCTTCCTATTTGTGAGCACAATATTAAATATTTGTGAAAAATAAAAACATTTTTAATGTTAGCACTTAACAGAGTCCCAAAACTTCCATACGCAAGGGATTTTTAAATAACATATATGCAAAAAATTATTTTACATAAATAAGATAGTACATAAAATCTTTCAAACACTTACAATTATATTTTAAAAAATAAAATGAAATCTGAATCATCGCAAATCAATCTAATCATCATAATTTCAAGTTATTATGTAAGAACATTATTATTTTTAAGTCAATATTTGTCTTAATTAATGTAAGTTATTAACCGGCTAACCCTCAAAACTTATTTGCCAGCCTAGAAAAAATTGAAAATGAAAATTGCCATTTATGCCTTATTCATTGCCTACGCGATTTCGAGCTTCAGAACCCTCAAACCAAAACATCACAAAAAGGAATGTCACGTTAGGAAACTGAATAACGAGCGTTTTCGTCGCAATGAGATTTCCAACTGATAAACTATTTACCAATAAATTCTTAAACAAATAAATTTATATAGAATTTTTATGAAAACAATATTTTTGTAAACACAAATTGGCATTTTCACATTTCTGAGATCAGAAAGAAGTTTCATAACGGATTAATCTTAGAATATGAGTCAAATCCTTCGATGTTTCCCACTTAAGGTTAAATGAATTGATATTTCCCCATTGGAGGAAAGAGAAAATATTTTTATCAAAACTGTCATTAAACACATTTTTGAACATATTATAAAAATCAAATTATTTTAATTCACTCGAAAAAAATTACATTCCATGAAAATAACAGCTATGATGTCATAGTTTTTCGTCAACTTTTTGAAAACGCACCTGCTTCGAAGAATCATACGTAATAATAAAGGAATACTGGTAAAAGCAGGTCAACCTTTTAAAAGCGCATTTGCCTTCAAAGAAAAATTCATAATAATAATTCAATGCTGGTAAAAGCAAATAATATATATGTATACGATTAGATGTTGACGAATATAACCATTTATGACTTACTCATTGTTTACGTGATTTCGAGCTTCAATTATTTGTTGCCTTCAATTATTCAAAACCTCCGAACGAATACAAGATCATGTTCTTAAATGAAAACAAACTTTACAATTGTTTGAAAATCTATAAAAAGTTTTCAAAAAATCTGTTTAATCACATATGGAAGTATCAAATTATAAAGGACAGAGCTTCAAAGTCTCATAGTTTCAAAATCACCTACTTTTATCCAGTTGTTTATTAAAACTCAAGCATATTAATAAAAAATTTCAAAAAAAAATTGAGTTGGCGTGCTATTGGAATCATTAAATACTGTTTTTAATTTTAAAATGATATGATATTTCTTTTGGCATAATTTACATCAAAAATGCTGCTGAAAATATAATTTATAGCTTTTAATTATAATATTATATGATAATACAATATTAATAATTATATAATATATAATTTAATTTTATAATTAGAAAAACTATAATTACAATAAAACTTAATTCATCATAGTTTAATCATTAATTTATTGACTGTTTAAAGAAATGTTCCACTTTGAAAAACTATAATTAAATTATATATTATATTTTTAATTAGAATTTTAATTTTAATTTAATTATAGATAATTCGTTATGTTAAAATATTAAGTATGAAAGGTCTGATTGAATTCAATTTAATTTTTTAAAAAACATACATTCATACAATTCCATAATAGCTTTTTGTATATACTAAAAAATATTAACGAATAGTACGAATAAATATAAAAACCGTTACATCCTATTTCCCCCGAGGGAAATACGATATTTAACTTCGCATACTTTCAGAGGGTTTGAAGTCTAGCAAACTTATTCAATCTTCAAACTGTTCTGGAAAATCAAAAAGACTTGAAAAAAACTCCATGATGGAAATCTCTCATATTACGATTATTATTTAAAAATCTCCTTTTCTTTAAAGAAAAACGACTTTAAAAAAGTTTTTGAAAACCACATCGTTGATAAATATTCTTTTGAAAGAACAAAATTTTATTTTTTGAAAACCCATTTCCATTCAATCTTGAATTCAAAGATATTTAACTTTTTGGATGAAGAGTACTGAGAATTTTTAAAACCAATATCATAAGCCCTTATAATGGCGTACGGATTTATAATGCAGATGTCTTCTTTTCAGCCAATCTACAGAAGAAGAAAAATGAAATATGATATATGAAATTTGAAATTAAAATGTGAGAATATTATTCTTTTTTTTTTTTTTTCCTTTTTAAGTCATGTTCTTTCGATCTGACAGAAGAGCAACTTCGCGTTCTCAGGGCTCATATTTCACAATCACAAGCATTTAGAAAAGAGACGGTTTTTGATAAAATCGAAATCAAGGGACTTCTAAAATTTCTTTTCTCAAGGCCAGAATTTTTTTCCCATATAAAACCGGTTTAAACTGGTTTGGAACAATCATGCGGCTATCAGGTTATGAATGCGTAGATATTTAGAAAAAAAAATATTTCCTCCTTCCTCCCCCATCTCAAAATTGTTTAAGTTTCAAAACTTTTTCTCAATGTTAATTTTTTTTTGTTTTTGTTGCAAAAATTTGGTTTAAACAGATTTGAAATGGTTATGTGATTAATGTATTACGTAATCATCAACTTTTAAAAAAACAAAAGTTCTTTATCTAATCTCAAAATTGTTAGAGCTCCAAAACATTTTCTGCCAACTAGAAAAATTGATAAAAAATCTAAAAAATTATATTATTATTATTTTATATACCTCTCTTCGCCTTTCTATACATTCCCTAGCTATATCGCGTTGATTCCAAATTTTTTAAGTGTTGTTCTTTGGGTTATGACTTCTTACTATCCATGCCCTTTATTTTCTACATACACGTTTTAAAACTTCAAAAACCCTAACTAAAACAACATCATGTTCTCACATGATAGAAAAAATAAGTAGGGAATCTTTTTTTAAATCAAAAAGGATTTACTTCTCAATATATTATAGTTAAAATCACATTGATTGTCATAAGACAGTAATTATTCGGTAGACTCTTTTTTCAAAGATTATCACCTCCACCTACCAGTAAGTAATCATTTAATGTGTAAAATTTAAAGAAAATTTCTATAAATAATCCCTAAACTCAAAACCATTTACTGATCAAAAAGGTGGGAGAGAAGTGTATTGTGTTTTTCAGAACAATTGACATAATGTCGCTATTATACTACTAAATCAAAATTATTATTTTTGAATACTTTTAAAATCAAGAATATGTCACCATATTGTCGACATATTCTTGATTTTAATACTATTCAAAAATAATCTTAATATTAATTCAAAAATAATTAAATAATTCAAACATTTCAAAAATAATTAAATAATTCAAACATTTCAAAAATAATTAAATAATTCAAATATTTCAAAAATAATTAAATAATTCAAACATTTCAAAAATAATTAAATAATTCAAACATTTCAAAAACAATTAAATAATTCAAACATTTCAAAAATAATTAAATAATTCAAATAATTTGAAAATAATCTGCACCGTACGTTGAGCACTAATATAAATAGGTAAGGGAGCATGTATATTTGGGTAAATTATAACCATAAACATTGCTTCTCAGATCATCCACTAAGATAGACGGATTAACTGAACTGATTGAACCGTCACGACAGCGTTAGTACAAACAAAGATTTAGTTCTCAGGACTATCACCGGTAACGGGGCAAACTTTCTAGTAGGATGTATGTCTTGTCATAGGTAGGAGGAGATGATCCCCATCATTTTTGTACCCATCCAGATGGTTGAAACCAGCCATCAGGCCAGAAGATTCTCTGCTTCATATGTGAGATACCCTCCCCGGTGCAAATATAAAGGTTGGGGAAAATATCAAAGTTTGACAAAATGACAAAAGCTTTGGGTTAGTTTTACTTATACATAGTTAATATATACCGTACTTACAAAATATATGAAAATATACTAAAGTGAAATAATAGTAAAGTACTTCAAGTGTGTAAAACAATATAGAAAATGCTTTAAATATTAAAAATGCTTAAATATTTTTCATAAATGATTTTTGGTTGCTTGTTTGTTAAGCATAACATCTTTTCTACTTCGTTAATTTCAATTTCTAATTAGTAAAGTATTACATAAAATTGAATAATGTTATTTTTAAATACTATTAATTTTAGTACTCAAAGTACAGAGCAGATTATTTTTGAATTATTTGAATTATTTAATTATTTGTGAATTTATTTTAAGATTATTTTTTAATACTATTCAAATGAGGAATATGTAGACATAACGGCGAATTTAATTTCGGTTTTTCTTTTAAAAAAAACCTAAATTATAAGTAGTTTTCCACAAAATAATTTTTTATTTAAATCTTTAAATAGTTATTAGAAGAATAATTTATATCAGTATAATAATAATAAGAGCCTAGATATATAAACAATACTTTCTAATATCACTTATTTAATTTTATTGCAATTCATTCAGAGTTTTGAAGAGAATTTTGGAAAATGTGTAAGCCCTAAGGTTATCATATTCGTCATATCAGAACATATTTTAATTCAATGCAAGTCAAATATTCAGAAATTGTATTTCATCTTAAATCCAAAGACATTTTAGAAATTGAATAATAATGTTTCAAAAACAAAGACATATTACAGAGCATATCATGTGAAACTACAATCTCTTTTCAAAACTCAGTCATTTAATAAATACAAAGCTACTTAGCATAATTCCAAGGCATGTCTTACATTTAAAAGTGATTTTCAAACATATCATTATATTCTATTATTAATTCAAACTTTATAAAAAATATTCGAAAATTAACTCAAAATTTAAATTTTCCACTATTAGTGCAAATAAATTTTAGCAACCCTACTAAAGCACCATTTGGCAGATTTTAGATTAAGATTAGTAAAAATAGAGTGTTGCACGATAAAACAATTGTATTAAGGCAAAATTTGAATTAAATTTAAAAAAAACTGTCTTTGTATAAATTGTTATATTTTTATTGAGAGTCGTAAGAGTACGTATTGTATGGAATAACAGATAAGGCAAATGGCATCCACGGTTTTATTGTTCCATATTCACCCTTTTGTCAAAAATATCTATGACCCTTTTATGTAAACGGGGGTGAATTTTGCTGAGGCAGAGTTAAATTTCCTCCTTCGATGCACGCATGCTTTTGAGCTGTTGACATAAACCTTTGACTTCAATTAACCCTTTAAAATGAAATCCAGGGGTGTTAAATCACACGATCTAAGGGGACATTTCTTACAATTTCAAGCTGTTTTCTCCAGACTTTTATTATTCTTAAAATAATGTTCAGTAAAGTTTTCAAATATTGCATTAATTTTGAAAACCCTTTAGTTATATTTAGAATTTAAAACCATTTTTCTGATTGTATTGCTTTACATAAAATATAAAGGATATTAACAAAAGGTGTCACTTAAACTTTTATTTACTGACGGTACTTAAAAGTACCATTTAAATCTATCCTATATCTTTACTATACTACTATTTTTGCTGATAGTGTTCTAATGAACTAGGAGAATGTAACCCAAATTACATGAAGTAGAAGTAGGAATTAAAAATATTTAATTAATAAGTATATTAATTAAGATATTTCTCTTAGTTGCCTCTTTTCTTAGGTTTCCAGGGATTATTCTGCGAAAAAGCTAAACTACTGATGCAAAAATGAAACTGAAAAATTGATGGCAACATAATGCGGTTAATAAAGGGTTAAGACATTTAACACTGCATGAAAAACCATGGCTACTTGAACTCAAAACCATTTGATTAAATACATAGTTAAGTCTTTATTCCATAAACAGTATCCAAAATAAACTTTATTCTTTATAAAACTCGTTCAGTTGATTCCAAAATCATTTTCCGAAAATATTTTATTCTTAAATCCATAGGCCATTTTCAACTGTGTAATTACTTCCCAAATTTGTGAACAAAACACATACTTCAAAATCCTTAATATTTTGATGCTAAGCGAAATATAGATCGGAATTCAATTCTTATATGACAAATTCGCATTTGAGAGTGAAAAACATTTTTCATTTAAAACAAATTGTTCTAAACGATAAGGTCCTTAAAAGAAAATCTCTGAGTCCGAGATTAATCTACTCAATTGCGCAAGTTTAAACTCATCGTCACAGCAAACTCCAAGATGAACTCTAATATTCATTCATCCCTTAAGAGCACGTCATAAAAATCCAATCTTTTCTTAAGAATGTGTCGGGACCTCGCAAGAAAGTCATTATCATAAATTAAATCGCAGAAATCGGCCATTAAGGACAGGGATATAAAACGGTTTGAAACTCCCGGATATCATTGAGAAATTAATGAAAGACATTTTGAATCATCTTCGGCAGCTTTCAGAGTGTTATAAAAGTCCAGGTTTGTTGTCATCATCGCTAGGTCTAATTAGCTATGTGATGATAATTACCTTTCTGGGGATAAAAATTTAATAAATCCGACAAATTTCAAATAGTTCCTTTTTAGAGATTAGATTTGTTATATTGATTTCAAAAGCGTATTTCTAATCCGGTAAATTTATTTAATTTTTTTCATTCTAGTTATAAAGAAAATTTAAATCACGTTAAACATGAAACCAAATGACTCTGTAGAAGACTATGTTGACACGGAATAGATCTTGGGAAATTTGGATCGGAAGCCTCGTAACATAGCCACTAGACAAAAGCAATTGCTCGTGTCCTGTAGATGTTATCAGGCTTATTAAGATATCACCACAGACTCTTCCAGTGAGTCGAAAGTGAGGAACGATATGCGTTGCTTTTTTCTGTTAATTTTTTATTGTTTGGTTTGTTGGGTGAGTGGTTGGTGTATGTAAACAAAACGCGGGTTGTGTCTAATACACCTAACCCGTTCGTTTTTGTAATTGACTAGAGATGAACGTGTTTTCCGTTGCGCCAACATTTTTGGCGACCGAAGAACGTTTTTTTTTCCCGAGTCACCATTATAGTGGATTTGATTAAGTGGGAATCAAATCTGAAGCATATTGGTTTGTAAACTGAGTTACATAACCATTCGACAAAAGCGATCGCTACTGTCTAGCTGCTTATCAAATTTGTTATTGGCTTAATAAGATACCATCACCACTCCTTTGCAAAATTAACGAAGGACTTTTGATGACGTTAACGGTTTGATCCCTTCAAAACATTCTCGCATACTCTCTAATAAACATGCCATGACAGAGAACGCCTTATTGGTACTGGTGATTAATATTTATGAAATATTAGCTGTTGGCAAGAGTTTATCTTTTTTGTATTATCCTTGGCGAAGTTTTTGGCGATTTATCCCCGGCATGAGTTAATAATATCTAAGAAAAAGGGAATTTTTGTTTTAAACGATGTTTTTCTCAACCGATTGAAACAAAATGCAGCATAAAACTGAGCTTGTATTCATCAATTCGCCTTTTTAACTATCGCGTGGATACGTTTCGGAAAGAACCGATATACACATGGTCAGACTGTAGTTGACTTTGGTTCAAAATTTGACAGGTGTCTACACTATAGATGTTAAATCTTAGTGTATAATTTTATTTATCAAACTCTCTTCATTTGGTAGTTATCTTATTCATTTATATTGGAACATTTGGACAAAAGAATTCTGAATTTTCTTTAAACAGACTTTACCAAAATTTTATTTTTTAAAAAAATCTGCAAATTTGGTCTAAAGACCGAAAGCTCAATCTCAGCAATCTAACTCAAATCGTTTTTCAATTATCTTTGTCATAGACGGACAGACGGTGAGTTCCTAAAATGTATTTTCAAACTCAGAAAGGTCTGAAACGTGGAGATTTGTAAAAATCTCGAGTTCCAATTTTTTAATGTATACTATAATTTCCCTTTACTACTTATAGGCCGCTGGTTGGTAAGAGCGTCGGGCTCCTAACCGAAAGGTCGTGGGTTCTGTCCTCGTCTCTGCCAAAGACCGCCGTGCTGGCTAAAGGCAGATGGGGCACGTTCAATATGTCGTGACTGCAAAGTCTTCCAAATTACCATAACAAGGGATAGGTCTGGTGGTACTGAATCAGGGATGAGTCTCTGATTTGGATCTCCATTCCGACTTACAGATGGATGAATGAGTGCATGAATGAGTTCAATCGCCCCCTAAAAAGGGTTGCGTCGTGTGTGTTCGAGCAAAGTCTTCCTTTCACCTGAACGGTGCTCGTTAACAATGAAAGGCGCACACCTCTGCCTTAATTCGAAAGAGCTCTGCTCATTCGGGCTTGGTATGACCAAGTGGCATCAGACCTATCACCGTACTACTCATATTATAAATTTAAAAAATTGCTGAATGCTGTTAAATATTCTCAATCATTTGATAATATCTCTGAATATTCATAAACGGCGAGTATTTCCAATTAAAAATAAGGCTTGCTACAATTGCTAAACAAAGTTATTGGGAGTGTGTACTTTCTTTACATTTTCATATATTCTTGTACATAATATGCTCCTATAATGCTAATATATTTTAAATCACACGTATTTTGAAACCACGACTAACTTTATTAAAATTATTTATTCTAACCTGCAAATATATATTCCTCCTTTATTTTATTCTAATTACTAATGCGACTTTTTGGTATACTGTGTAACGCATAATACTTACATAATCAATTCATATGCATTGAATATTTAGAAACACATTGTCAAGTTTTACCTTAATTATTAAAGAAAGTATAGCGAGTGTGCTCTTCTATTCAATCTCTCATATACTGTATAATCTATAATAATAAAGCCCAGCGTGTGTGTGTGTGTGTGTGTGTGTGTGTGTGTGTGTGTGTGTGTGTGTGTGTGTGTGTGTGTGTGTGTGTGTGTGCGTGCGTGTGTGTGTGTGTGTGTGTGCGTGTGCGTGTGCGTGTGTGTGTGCTGGTGCTCTACAGGCCAGACCGTTCCACCTAGAGCTACCAAATTCGGAATGTTATACCTTGGACAAAGAGAATGTGCACTTTGGAGCCGTTTTTTCAAATTTTTTATTAGTTAAAATTTTAATTAATTAAAAAATTAAATTTAATTAATTAATTAAAAATTAAGCAAAATTTCGACTTTTTTCGGCCATAATTTTCGAAACTATTATCGCACAAACAGAATTTTTACATCAAGTTAAAGATTAAAATATTAGCTTTCTGTTGGTATCAGTGTTTCAACATACAACTAAACTTTCTATTATTAACGAATTTTTAAAGAAACAGTTTAACCATATTTTTCAACAATATATTTCGGATAAAACAATACAATTTAATCTGTACAAGCACACCAAGGGAAAAATTAGCATTTATCAACATGCTGCCATCTCTTTGACAAAAACTCAAATTTTTAAAAAAATCAACTATTATTGCAAATTAAATCTAAAAAAATGAAACTTTCAGCACGTGACTGGATGAAATAAAATAGATATTAAATGTGATGATTTCTAAATAAAATAAATGTAAAGTAAAGTTTTCTATGATCGTCTGCGACAACTATTTAATTCAAATTCGAGCCCAATGGCTAGTATGTTCATAAAATATTAGGATATTTTTTGTTATACGGTCGCAAGATGTCGCCAGAGTGAGCCAAACGCGAGTCAAGTCACCAAGCGAAGCGAATAACGAAACAAATATCGCCAACGTGAACAAAACAAGAACAAACTCGCCAAGTGAAACTACGTGAAATTTGAGATAAGTTTTCATTTTTATCGAGTTTTCACTTTTCCTGACTAATGATTAATTGGCAACTTTTTGGCGCTTTTTCATTGCACCCGCATAACGGAAAACTACCGATATTGGAACAATCAATTATGATAATTTCAAAATCTTGCCAAGGTTTATTGCAATTTCTAAACGTAATCAGCTGGCATATATTGCCGCTTATATTCATATAAACTTTCTATATTACCCACAATAAACATACAGAACAGTTCTCAGAAATAAAACACTGTTCTATCATATATTTTGTCATGTTTTAACAATTGAGAAAAAGAAAACTTGCAATGGATTCGGTACTTCAGTTACAACATATTAATAAGAAACACTGATACTACATTTATTAGAAATTTAATCAAAACAGGATTCTTTGAAAAGATATCTTGAAAGAAGTATTCGTAGAAAAAACCTTATAAAAAATTTAAAAAAAGAAACATATATGAAACGGAACAGCTTTTTCAACTGAAATGCTTCAAATAGACAGTTTCGCTTTATTTGTAGTTTTTTCGCTTATTTTGTAGTTTATTTTACATCTCATAATCCAGAAAAAAAACTACAACTTTAGTATATTCAAAATAAAACATTTTCTGTCAACTAAAAGCCAAATGATATGTGTAATTTCGAATATTAGATGGCACGAATTTTTTTCAATTATCGTTTGAAAAATTACGATTCTTTATTTCTTTTCAAAAAGTTGGTTATTTCAACTAACAGTAGTATCATTAAAAAATAACTAAAGAACTAATCATTCAATGCAGAGAAAATAAATAATATGCTTATTAGATAAAAGTTCTGAAACAAAAAAAAACATCATATTTTTCAATGTTTAAAGTGGGAAGCGACTGTATCAGAACTCTAAGAAAATGTTCTGAAAAAAATCTCTAACACTTTTATAAGAAACAAAATTCAATGAAAAAAATTATTTTTTATCATTAAAAATTTTTTGTGAATTTATGAATTTATTATTAAAAAACTACTTATGAAAATGAAAAATTAAACAAAAACTATTTCTAAAAACACATTTGTTACTGTAGTAAAAATCACGTGAACTTTTCAATTTTAGTCTTAAGAAATAAAAAATATTTAACTGATTACTAAAACGTATATGTTAAGGCTTGAAAACCCGAAATATCATAGTTTACTTTTTAAAAAGATTCATTTATCATAAAAAATACAGTATTTTTTTAGCTTTAAAGCTCATAAAAAATGTTCTTTTGATTCCAATCTTGAGAAATATTTCACAATATTTGAATACATTTTTTTAATATTGTAACACAAGATTTGTTAAATCTGTTAAAATTATTTTTTCTGTACAGTAATATTTTTGTAAGAATAATTCATAATGAAAAATACCAAGCATGTTTGTTTATTACTATCTTCAAGTTATATGAAAATCCAAGTTATATTTTTTATGTGTAGTATTTTATTTTTATGAAGTATCCACAATGAAAAATATTATGCATGTTTCGTTTTTTTTTATCATTAACTTCAAGTTGTGGGACATTTATTATATTTTTACTTTCCTTTCACATTTGTTAAAGTGAAAGTAGGTTTCATTGTAAATATTGAGCCAATACTGCCATAACATATAAATTTTGGAAATAATTATTTTAAATTTGGAATATTATATTTAATTTAATTACATTAAATTTGGAATTATTATATTAAATTTGGAAATTTTGATTCCAAACTTGAGAAATTTTGTGTTACAATACTTTAAAACATTATGTGTTTTTTTTAATATTATAGCACAAGGTTTGTTGAATCTATTTTTTTCTGTATAGTATTTTATTTTTAAGAATTGTTCATAATAAAAAATATTTCACATTTTTGTTTGTTTTTCATCATTGTCTTCAAGCTGTATGACATTTACTATTTTTTATAATTTCATTTCACGTTTATTAAAGCAAAAGCAGGTTCATTGTTAAAATTTAGTCTATACTACAATAACATGCAAATTTTGGAAATTGCTTTATTTCCAAACTTGGGAAATCTTGTCTAACAATATTAAAAAATATTAAATGTTTTTAAATATTGTAACACATTGTCTGTTGAATCAATTTTTCAATACAGTATCTTATTTTTAAGAAGTATTCATACTAAAAAAATATAACACATATTTTTTTCATCATTATCTTTAAGCTGCATGATCTTCATTTTTTTATATATCATTTCACATTTATTAAAATGAAAATAAATTCATGCAAATATTCAATCTACATTCACATAACACACAAATTATTGAGTTATTTTATCGCTTATTAAAATCGCTTTTTCTCAACCAACCTGTTTTTTGGCTATGAACTTGCATATCAACATATGAAACACATATACAATTTGCTGTGAAAAAAGACATACTTTAAACCCTTCGTCTTCCGTATCATGTTTAGCGCGTTCAAATGAAACTTCTACAGGGTGACAGTAACACGCTTCAAGCGTTCTTCTACATTTTAAAACTTTCAAAAGTTTAAAATGCTTTGTAAATGCTTACTTGTTTGTGTTCTTTGTTCTAATGTGACGAAAAACAGAAAAAAAAACAGAAATTTTCCAGGATAAGAGAGAGTGGTGAAAAGGTTAAAGAAAAAAATTCTGATTTATAATGGATTCTTTATTCTTTCTAAATGTAAGAAATTTTACACATATTTTATTTAATTTTTAAAAAATACACTTCATTTACAACTAAAATTTTGATGATTTCCATTGCCCAAAAATCTTATTTATAATGGAAACAAATTATTCTTTTTAAATATAAAAAATTTTACATCTTATATTTTATTTATTGGGTTGTTCGGAAAGTCATTTCGTTTTTTTTTTTTTTACTTTTTTTTTTTTGTCAAAATGAAAAGAAATTTTCGTTTAATGAATAAATTATTTATTAAATTATAAAATTGCCATTCTGGTCTAATACCTTTTGCCATATTTTTGGTAGTAACATGATTACACGCTCATAAAAGTTTTGGTCTTTGATGTAAAAAAAACTGATCGAGGTGGTTTTTGGCCTCCTCATTTGAAGGAAAAATTTTGCAAATCAGTTCTGGTACTGATGTACTGTTAACACATCTTCTCCACACATATTTATTTCTGGCTTGACAGCATTTTTACCTTTTATATAGCAAAAAAGAAAAAAATGACGAAAATGCTGTTTATTGCTCTCCATATTTAAAAGGGCACCATCCAAAAACTACTGCGAAGAATCAGCTGCACTTTTTCACACTCAAGCCTTGCTATATCCGCTCTTAAAACATAAAATGATTTTGCGGTTTAAGTATGAAATTGGGTGCGAAAAATACAATTAAATCCTCTGTCGGGAAAAAACGAAATTACTTTCCGAACAACCTAATACTTTTAAAAAAATCCTTTTTTTTTACAACTAAAGTTTTGGTGATTTCCATTGCCAAAAAATCGGATTTATAATGGAAACAAATTATTCTTTCTAAATGCAAGAAATTTTGCTTCATATATTTTATTTACTTTTAGAAAAATCCACTTTATTTACATCGAAAATTTTGATGATTTTCATTACCAAAAAAACATCCAAGTTCTCTTAAATTGATTGATTGATTAAGAACTTCCCCACAATTAACTTCCACGAATTAATTGCTTTCAGTACAAAGAAATAGTTTCTTTTCACACACAAAAAAAAAACTTCAGGTGTTTTTATTGACTGGATACACCTGCATTTGTTGGACAATTCTACCTACGCCTTCGAATCTTCGGGAACCATTTCCTTTTCATTTGGGACCCTCACCAATTCTTTGCTTCCAAATCTGCACCTGTCCATTTGTAAAGAACGAATAAAAGAAGAAATAGAAGCTTTTATATATTCACTTTATTTATTTCTTTTTCGATTAAGCGTTGATATCATCAATCATGTGATGACATATTTAAGTCCTTAAGGTTGTTTTTGGAATGAAATGATCTTGATGATGAAATAAATGTCCAAACATTTTTTTTAACTGTATTGATTATTTTTTTAATGAAACTTTCGAATGTTTTTTCTAGTAGATATTGATATAATATCTTGGTTGATGAATTTTTTTAAAAGCGAGGAATATTCTGAAGAAAAAAAAATTGGGAATTTATCACTTTCCTTGATTTGAAATTTGGTACTTACTTTTATCTAAAAGAAAAAAAAAATTGAAATAGTTTTTAAAAAATTATTAAAAGTTTTTTATCTTAAAATCATAGGTTTAATTATTTTATTCGCCTAGGTAAGAAAAATGATTTGCTTTAAAAAAGTTTAGCTACAGTTATTATTATATGTGAATATGATGGTGATTTGGTTTAAGGTTTTTTTAGCCTTAAAATGCATGGATAGAAAATTAAAAATTCCTCTCTTTTCAAGTATCAAATTATCGCTTCTAGCATTATTAGAAAATAAAAAAGAAGGTTGTCACGTTTGCCGACTTATCGCCACCAAAAAGTTACACTTGGCGCGAATATTGCCCATGTGCCCTATTCTCCTGTCTGATCAATAAAGAGCAGGGTTGTAAGAAGTTATTGCTAGAAGACGCATAGAGAGGAAAATGGGAATTAATCCGAAATAGCGAGGGGAGATATTGAATTTTATATATAATTTATTTTAAGTTTTGGAGTTAGAATGATTCCGAGATGGGTGGAAAATACCATCACTTTTCTAACAACGCTTGAAAGTTGCGCAATACAATAGTCCTGAGAACATTCCAAAATAGTTTTAACTGAATTTTTCCAAAAAAATAATTGACGTTAAGATGAAGTGTTAGTGCTCGCGTGGTTTTAAAATGGAAAAAAAAACCCATTATTTTCTAAACATTGACGCATGCGTTATCATACAGTCACGTGATTGTTTAAAAGCGGTTTGAACTGGTTTCTCATGAAAAAAATCTGGTCTCGACAAAAAAAAATTAGAACTCGATTGATTTTGAGATGTCCAAAACCATGACTTTAAAAAAATAATGTCTGCACATAATAATTTAAAATTCGCAATCAAATTTCAAATTTTTCAAATGCAATTATTTTAAAATTTTGTAAATACATATTTTTCATCGACTTTAAATTTAAAAATCGATTTAAATTTATTCTAGATTAATTTATCATTAAAAATTAAATTTTCATTTTCATTTTCAATTAGTAAAAACTATTGATAAATAGTTTTTATTAATTGTATTTTATAAATTGAAATAAAAAAATTAATTAAAATTTTTAACTAACTTTTTAAATTTTAAAACATTTGATTGCAAAAACATAATTAAAATACTTTATGTACATCTTTTTTTTATTTTATTTCATTATTTATCTATTAGTAGTCTTTGTAATACATTAGCGGGTGACCGAACTCCGCTCGGAGAAAACAAGTATCGAAGCTAACTCAAAGATTTAAATTTTCAAATGTGATTTATCAAAACAATACATGCCATAAGAAAATTTGTGAAACCATTGGTGAAGATGTGAAAGATGCGGCTTCAGATGGTCCCGACATGTTCAATTGGTCACTGTTCACAACGAATTCGTAAATTTGCTTCCGTTCATCCGCTTCTTGAAAATTCTTGTCTAGGAAAAGGCGTCGATGAGAGAGGTATTGTCGAGCATAAAAGACGATGTAAACTCCGCAGGAAGACGCGTCATCTTGGTGGTTGTAAGCGTTGCGAGGTTTCACGATGCATCCTTTCAGCTTTTCATTCGTAACAACGGTATTCAAAACGTGTCGCAGTATTTTTCTCAAAACAGCATCGATGAGCAGCGGGTTGTCGACTGGATCGCAGACTAATAGTAGACGTTCTCCATAGCTTGCTTCGTAAATTCCTAGCATCCCGTGCTCGCCTCTATCCATTTGAGTTCTCTTGTGAATGGGAATGAGTAGCACGTCGAATCCTTGTTGAACGCCGTATAGATAGTTGGAAGAATTGTTCTGGTCGTTGATATCGTTGAGAAGAGCCATTCCTTCATAAGCGCCATCCGCTGTTGTAACGTAGAAGCGTCCGACCAATTCAAGGTGAAGTACGGCAACTTTGACGGTCGGGTAAGCTTGTTCGGCGTAATGGAGAAGCATTCTGACAATGACGGTATCTTCTAGTTGTCCATTTGCGGGTAGAATTGAGTTGATCGTTTGTTGTTCCAAAATTCCGGCTCCTTGAAGAATTTCATGTAGAGGTGCGTTCTGCATGTTGAAAATGTAGCTTGAAATCTGATGAATGTTGAAATGTCGGACTTTGTTGACGGTGATTTGAAATCGAAATCAGTTCCTTAAATGTTTTTTTGGAAATTCGAATATTTGGAAATTGGAATTTTGAACGAATCAAAAAGAACGAATCTTTTTAGTTAACGAACGAGCGCTAAATTCAACATTTCATTAACAAATTTCCCTTAGTAAAAAGCAGTGGAATTAGAATCGTACTTTTGTAAAAGAAAATTTAGTAAAAATATCAAAGTTATCCTTATTTTTTTTCTTTTATATTTGTTTTACCTTAATTTTGTGATTTAAAAATAATCGTGTGGTCATCAAACTTTATTAGTTCGCCATATTGGCTATAGATGGCAGCACGTTACCGCTTGAAACCTATTAGGCAATAGACAAAGAAAATTTAAGTGCTGCCATCTATAGCCATTATGGCGAACTAATAAAGTTTGAAAATATCCTATTTGTAACTCCGAACTGCTCGACCGTAGCGCTTCAAAACCGGCGCCAATCGATTCCTCGTGGCCAAATACCCCAGACCCACAAGTTTACTGGAGTTTATTAATTCTGGGGCGATTTTCGACTTGGCAACCATTCCTCGTATTATAGTATTAGATATCCTATCTGTAACTCCGAACTGCTCGACCGTAGCGCTTCAAAACCGGCGCCATTCGATTCCTCGTGACCAAAAACCCCAGACCCCCAAGTTTACTGGAGTTTATTAATTCTGGGGCGATTTTCGACTTGGCAACCATTCCTCGTATTATAGTATTAGATAAGAATTGTTTTGTAAAGCTAGGCTTTCGTATACAAAAATCTACGATTTTATCAAAAAATATAATTTATTTAAATGTTTTAATCGCAGATTAAATTTATTAATTTTGATATCCTAATAATGGTTTGTGGTTTTGTGCTTTTATACTAGATTAAAATTATGGCAGTATATTTGTATTTCCATTCTCTTTATTTTTTTATCGTTTGCTTGTTACGAATATTTATAGCTTTCATGTTATTCTAACTTGTAGAATGATAAAAATTTAGATAAGTAAATTATTTATAATTTCTTCTTCAAAAATTTATACTCGTTTTTATCTGCATTTTTTTTTTTAATTCTGGAAAAGGGCTGAAGAAAAATATGTGATTTTTAGATTTTTACCTTGTTAAAAGTTCACGTCTTTTATTTAATTTTACATCATTAAGGCATTAAATTCCTTTTTAATCCCATTACATTATAATTCCCTATGCATTTATTTTCCCAAACTTCGCTTAGTTTTTAAATCCGTTTTTTTTTTTTTTTTTTTTTTTTTTTTTTTCCTTATTCATTGTGTTCGAAAAAATTTTATAAATATATTAATCGGGCTTTTAAGTTTCTTTTTAATTTTCGTATAATTATTTTGTATGATATTATTTAAAGTCTTGATTCTTAAAATTACATTAAAATATTGAATTAAAGAAATTTTCGACTACCCTGTAATTTTCATGCATTTATTTCTTTTATGAAGCACTTATCGAATTGCGTAATTTTCTTATAACTTTATCATACATCCACAAATGGAATGTTTTAGAATTTTGATTCAAAATTAGCTAATTTCATTTATCTGGCTTTTTAATTATTTAAATTATCAAGCTTAGTTGCATATGGATAAAGTTCTTGTATTAAATTGGTGCATTGGGTGTATTCATATGGATCAAGTTCTTGTATTGAACTGCG
The DNA here is from genome assembly GCA_026543055.1 of Argiope trifasciata. NCBI lineage: Eukaryota > Metazoa > Arthropoda > Arachnida > Araneae > Araneidae > Argiope > Argiope trifasciata. Next base: position 211,193 of record JAPMOQ010019287.1, read on the forward strand.
CACTGGGTGTATGCATATGGATCGAATTCTTGTATTGAACTGGTATACTGTGTGTATGCATATGGGTCAAATTCTTGTATTGAACTAGTATACTGTGTGTATGCATATGGGTCAAATTCTTGTATTGAACTGGTACACTGAGTGTATGTATATGGATCAAATTCTTGTATTGAACTGGTATACTGTGTGTATGCATATGGGTCAAATTTTTGTATTGAACTGGTATATTGGGTGTAAGCATATGGGTCAAGTTCTTGTATTAAATTGGTGTATTGGATTTATGGATATGGATCAAGTTCTTGTATAAAATTGGTGTACAGAATTTATGCATGTGGATCAAATTCTTGCATTAAATTAGTATACATTCTTGCATTAAATTAGTAATAAAAGTTTTCTGAGGTTTTCGATAGTACTACTGATAGTAAGATACTAAGATAAGTAGTACTGATAGTAAGTAGTAAGATAGGTACTCATGTTTTCGATAATAATAAAATATTCAATATTTTGAAATCTCATTAACATTTAATTGATAAAATTAATTTAATTTTATATCCTGGAAATCATGAAAATTAAACATAAAACAAAAGTAGAAAATAATTGAAATAAATCATTTTTCGAATGCAAAAGTATACATTTATTTATCACTAGTCGCCTGGGAAACAAGCAGATTAGTTTGGTACATTGAATAAATTGTTTTCAGATGAAATAATATGATTTATGTAACTTCATGTCCATTTTTTAACAAATTTATCCAACGTTAAAGCTTTGTTTTATTTGTTATTTAATTGTCTTTTTTATGCAAATGACCCTTCTAATGAAGACAACACCATAACATCACACCGCCATTGAAAATGTAACTGTGTGGATCATAAATCTCTTAATTTTCATTATATAATAATTGCCCCTTATTTTCTGTCTTGCAAACCCCATAGGTATTAAAAAATTCTTTTTTAGCTTTCAAAAATGGAAGAAAAGGACGCAATGAAATATTTGACGAGATGATGGAGACTTTCTGAATTTTAGGAAACAATGTAAACTATTTTTGGAGATTAAGAAGAAAAAAAAGTTTAATGCAAAACTTCAATAAAAATCTGACCAATTACTCAAATGGTATCAATACAAAAAAAATTTTAACGATGTCAGAATTTCTTTTAATATGACAATCATTTTGGCAGTTTCCGTGAACCTTTTAATTAATCAAAATTCTGTCTAAATTTCAAGGATTATTCAAAGATGCCTATTCCTACCTTCCAATATACAGAGTGTATTGTTAACATCTGTAATCTTTCATAACTGTTAAATTTTCTTCTTTTCTTTTTCTTATGTGTTGAATACTTCTGTAAGCCCGGTAAGATACTTTGTGGCAAATGGGGATTTTATAAATGTTCCAATAACAAAAATTCAGCGTGATGAAGAAATAACAGGTGCTTGGAGACCTGTAGCGTGTTATGCGATGGACGAAATATAAAGTAATTGAGCCGCCATATGCATTTAAGTATGCTTTTTTGGATTTATCAAGAAAAAAGTACCGAAAAACGGCAATAGGGGAAATACTGGCAATGCGATCGAAAACTTCATAATGTAATTTGCTTATACGAGTAGTTTGGAACACGATATAAAAGAGAAAGGGAATTGTTGCTGGAATTTAAGTCCTTCTGCGAATTCGATTGAATGTACACTCAACGTGTACGTGCCTTGTTAGTTAAGCTGTTTTATTAGAGGAATGAAAATACCAGTGCTGCTTATCGTCAATACCAGCGATTAAAACAGTTACGTAAAGAACCGTTGATTACAAATAACTTACGAAGAATGGTTGAAATATTTGAAACAACAGGGATTCTTGCCAAGGACGTAAGGTATCAGCAAACATGTCAAGGATGTAAAAGCATCAAGTAGAAGCAAGTTGAAAAAGTCACAACAACTGTTATGGATCAGGCGAGAGCTAATAAGCAGGGTACCAGCAGTGCATGTTCAATATCATGACATTCTTCGTAATCATGATATCTCGTTCTCGATGGTGCAAAAGATAGTGCGTTACGATCGTGATCCTTATGCGTATATGATAACACTCATTAACTCATCTGAATCTTGGCAATTTTAGGTTGTAGGGCTACATAAAATCTTTGTGTGTCAATGACACGTTCCTGACATCCCTACTTTAAATAACGTTACATGTCAGACGATTAAATGATGATATGCTGCGAGTCGCCATAGAACCCTTTATGCACCGCATGCAGTTATTGGAACAAGTTGATGGTCACCTTGAGTAAAATTTGTAAGTTGCTGTAATTAACCTTTTTCATTGGTATTTGGTGCGTTGCTATTTACTGTTTCCATATACAGTAATGTATTCTTGTGCTAAATTAATTCCACGAGATGACGCTCTGCACTTTTTCCTGTGATAGCTAGCGCTCGAAGAGAAGAGTTCAGAGTTCACTTGAAGCAGCAATAATGCATTTTTTGTGCGTTTTTACGTTATCTTTGTAAAAGACTTACATAATTCCATGAATGTTTTTTTTCGAACTGATGGAGGTGCATCTGTTAAAATCTTTCGTAGGACAGATTTCAAAGTTAACTAGACGAGAAGAAGAGTCGAACGTCCGCCGAGAAGGATGCGATCGGAGATCGATAAGATAAGATCCTCTGATAAGAGCATCTTTGCGTAGAAGAATTCTTTTTTGCCAAAGTATCACGTGTAAGTGAGAAGGATCCATTGGGAAACATCAACTGATTATTTTCATTTATATGAATTCCTTCGTCATTATTGGATTCTCACAGGTAAAAAACCATCATAATAATCCTGTATTAATCAAGAATAAAAAGATTAAGCTAATCCAAGTGGATTGATGCATTGAAACCCATCACACTTACATTCTTCATTCACACATTATGCCCTTGCAGCGCCAGGACTTACCTTATTGGCGTTTTTGGTACTATTTTTTTTTCCTTGATAAATCGAAACCACATACTTTGACATGTATGGTGGTAAATTTTGTTACATTTCGTCCATTACATAACATGCTACAAGGCTTCAAACATCTCCTGTTATTTCTTGATCACCCTATATATATACATATACATATATATTACCAATTTGGTAGATGAAGTTCAAGTAGCCTGGTGCCAGCACAAACAAATATACTACATAATTACATACGTACGCAGATTCTTTTCTTTTTAATATCCCTACAAATAATACTGCAAATAAACGCTTTTTTTTATCATCTTTTCACGAATTTAAAACGATCTTTTATTAATTATATATCGAAAAAACTAAAATTTTGCATTTAAATTAAACTTTTGTTTTGATATTCTAAAAATAAAATCTCTAAAAAAGCATTCATTTAATGAGATAGCTTTGAGCCTAAATAAAACGTAAATGAAAAAATAATTGAATAAACGAGATTTTGATCTCATACAGTGAAATAAGTATTTTTGTTTATTAAAGTTTAAATATTTCTTCGTTTATATAAATAAAGTGCGAAAAATAATAATAATATCAGTACTTTAACATTAGGTTTTAAAATCCTGCAAGTTTTAGAAAAGTCCATTTAATGAATACAATGAATTAGTTTAATAATATGAATCCATTTTCAATTTTTATTCATTCGCAGTTAATAACAAATAATGAATAAAAAATCTTCATTCTCAGACGATTTCTCGCTTAGATTATTTATTTATTTATTTTATCGTTTGCAGAATTGAGAATTGCATTCTTTAATGAATGCCTTGTAAGAAGAACTTCAAATAAAATGGCGTATATATATTAAATGAGTAATTTAAATTAATGACAGAATTTTCTTTACATTCTTCAGAGACAAAAGTTTTGGAAGTAAATTAAGTTCCGAATGTTACAAGTTTTCTGTAAAGATATTCTTTCATTAATTTTGAGCATATTAAGCTGGTGAAAAATAAACATACGATTTTTTTTCAATGTTGAAAGTATTTATTTTCTTGAATGAATGAAAATTTTTAATTTTGTTTATGAAAAATGTTTATTAATTCAAAAGTTTTATTTTTATCTAAAGCAATAAAAAGATCTTTTTTTAATTATATTTTGTTGTAATGGCATCAATTCGTTGTATTAAAATACTAGTGAAACATAATGCCATAATTCGAAGCAATAGGAAAGAACTACGAAAAAATTGCTGAAATTGTAAAATGGCAGTTGTTCCTTCATACAAGAATAATCTATGGTCACCTAAGCAGAGAATCCTAAAGATTCTCTACAACAGTAAGTTGAACACTGTCAATGAAATGTATGAAGTACGCTGTTTGAATTTATTTTTTTTTTATGTTCAATTCGGCATTTTCAATATATATTGAAAACAATACTCTGTATTAACCTCAGATTTAGAAACGCCCAAATTACATAGATATATTTATTCTTCTCAATATCACAATATTTACTTGCTTTGTTAATGAATTCTTTCGATTAAAAACATCTTAATAATATGTTCAAGCTATAATACCTTTAGACTTAACAGGTTAATAACAAATGCCCGCATCTTAATGCTTTCAACGCTACCGAAGAGATATCTCGCTTTTCAGATGCTACTAATAAAATTGGAAAGAATTAGAAATAAAATATTGGTAACATTAAAAAAAATTTGAATCTTAACGCATCCATCGTTAAGGATGAATTAGATAAAAACTCTATGAAAAGAGAAATATCAATGGAAATATCTGATAGACGAGATATCTCGTCTGTAGCTTTGAAAGTGTTAAGAGACATTTTTAAAATTCGTTAATAACATCTTTACTCGTCACTTTTTCAATCATGTATTTCCTACCAATGAACGGGTACAGTTTGTTTAAAATTTTTAAACAGCTGTTAATGTATAGTTAAATTATGCAAGCATTAAGGCCGAATGTATAAATTATTTTCAACTGTCTCCTGCCATTGAAAGGATATTTACTTTATTAATTAGCACAAACTTTTTAATAATTTCCTTCAATGAAAATGTTTTTAAGCCCTTATCGAATTAAATATAATGGACAGACAACATCTATATTGGTAACCTTAGAAACGAATGAACATATTTTCCTGTTTTAATGTTTAATTAAGCGGAGTTATCAAAAATATCTTTACAATGGCAAACATGACTGTACCTCCATAGAATCTTTCCATTTTATATTTGGATGAAATTATTGTACACCATCTTTCTTACTTACTAGTCATGGGTCCACGTTTAATAAATTACTTGAATTTTTTGATAAAAATTTATTTTTGAGACATTTATAGAAGGAATCAAATATTCTGTGCAAACAAATCAAACATTAAATAAAGCAGTTAAAAAAACTCTAAAATAAAACAATTAAAATTCTGGTTTCATTTTTAGAAATAAAATACACATATTTTCATTCCATTTATGTGCTTTTATTATTATTATTCCCTCAAATTTTGTAAATGTGAAATAAAAAGAGGAAGACAGACTCAACGTTATAAATTTTTTTAAATACCAAGAAGGCTAACTTATTGTTTCCAAATGGGTACAGAGTACCATTAGGTTGGCAGAAAATGCATAGAAAATGTCTATTTGGCTTGTACTTTCTCGTTGCATAGCGAAATATATGGTTTTGTCGGCCATAAAACACAAGACAATTAGCCTAGAGGTTTACATGTGCAAACCTTTAGGGCAATAGAGAGTCGGAATGTGGATTGCTCAACGATTTCACGCTGTCTGCTCAATGCTTATCCTTAACTACAGAATGACTATTTGTGTCTAGACATTGTCGGGATCACTAGGTTTACTACATTTGCGAGGATTATATTTATTATATATTAAGGATAAATTTTTTAAATGCTCTTAAATAATTATATTTTTGAACATTTACATGAAAAAAGTTTGAAACCACATTTACGGAACCAAAATGTGTTAGTTAAGTAAAAAAAAATTGGGAAAAAGGGCTTTTTTGCCTAAAAATGATATGAAGCAAACCACTTCGAAGTATCTAAAGTTTAGAAATTTATCAAATGATTTCCGTAAAATTTTATAGATAGCTGAAGAAATATATTATCTAATTCCTGAGCAAAAAAATAAGCTGTGTTTATATCCATTTTTTTAATATTGGATTTTAAGTAATCAATAATAGCAATCAATTTTTAATTCTTTTTTTCACATAGCGAAGGATTAAGAAAACTATAAAACGTTTCTAAATTGACAGATAACTTATTCTCTAATTCAGGAACTGCACATTTCATACATAAATTAGCATATCAAATTTGAAAGAAAAAAAACATTCGATTTCAATTTTTTTTTTTTTTCCATAAGAAATTTTATCAAAGTTTCAAATTTTTAATAATAGACTCTAAAGATTTATAATTGTATCGAAATGTATATAATTGCAAAGATAGAAATCAGTGCAACTTTTCAAAAATAAATTTGGTACAAAATATTAATGGTTTTATAAAGAAACCTGCTCAAACATATTAAATGAAATGAAATGAAAAACATAATTTCACAAAAACTCGAATTTTTTAACGTACTTAGTATCTTAAAAGCACAATTTTCATTTGATTAATTCCCAATAAAGCTCAATAATCTTCTCATGTGAACCGTAACTGTCTTTAAAATTGAGTTTAACTTCTCACTGATAGTATGTTTTCCTAATTTTGCAGTGTAATAAAATGTATGGTTACGAACAAATAACCCTGAATCAAATTCCTAAACAGCTTTTATTTACTTGGCTGTAGTTTATTATATTTAACAGCCTCTTTTCATTGATCTTGGCGCAATACGAATGATAGATAAAAGGTGTTGTGCAAGCGAATGTGTGAAGCAGGAGTTAGTCAAATTACGGTGATATAGCATCAGGTGAGGATTAATTGTTGATTATTTAGTTTGTAAAAGTGTAAAATAAGAGTCAGTCACTCGGGAATGGAATAACATGCTTGGCCATGGTTGTTCCTCTGTTTTATCTGCGAGTTGTGAGTAATATACAATTTTACGTTTTACAGTAAAATTTCATGAGTATTACTATATATTTAAACGTATTATTATTTGCAAGTTATTCTTTTAATTACAAAAAAGAGCATATTTTCGTGCGTAATTTACTATGGTCTGAATTTTTTTTACTATGGCCTAATATTAAAAAAATAAATAGGTGTGAATGATATGAATCGTTTAAGCTTTTAATTAATTTTCAATGCTGGCATCCTTGCTTAGGGGTTGTATGTCTTCCTATTGATCTGGGGGTCCCGATTCAAGCATGGCTTTCTTCTTTGTTCTATCTGTGAGTTCTTTGAATGTGCACCTCTGAAAAAAGGTGTTGTGCAAGCGAATGTGTGAAGCATGAGTTAGTCAAATTCTTGGCCCTAGTTGGCGATACTAAACAAACAGATGATCCTCATTTCGGCTTAAATCGCTGGCAGCTTTCTGTCAGCGGGCTTGTAAAATGCTATAAATAACAACAAGGTTCTTTTTTAAATAATTAGATGGTGCACGTGGAAAAAAAGGTAATTTTTTTTTGTTTTCCTACTTTATCTGGAGAAAAAAATTATTTTGTTTTTGTTTGGGGGCCTCGGTGGCCCGGTGGTAAGATCTCGGCTTCGGAACCGGAGGATTTCAGGTTCGAGATTCGCTTTCACGGAAGAACCGAGTGTAAGGGGGTCTCTTGCACGTGAAATCCGTCGGGGCCAAACGCTCTCCCACTGGTGTGGTGTGGAGAAGGGGGAGGCAACTCAGGTGTTGTCTTCGTCATCTGACCGTGGTTCAAAATGACGAGGTCCGTCCCAAAATAGCCCTATTATTGCTTTAGTACGGGGTGTTAATGTAACTAAACTAAACTAAACTAATTGCTTGTGTTCAGATACATAGACTTTAACATGCATAAATTATCTCAGAATTTGTTGCAGAGTTGAAAGTCTTCTCCCGCACTCGGCATCTTCAATACCTTTACATTCACTCTCAACACATAGCACTATTTCGTGATAACTTGACGCGAGATTCCACTTAGACCAAACACTTCATACAACTGCTGATAAATTTCAGAGCTGCTACACCTCTTCGCCCACAAGAAATGAAACAATGATGACATTCCCATTCTGGGGACCAGTTCCAGGTGCCGATTCGCTTTTGGAATTGATAGTCAGACAAATTAAAATGCAAAAATTGAGAACCCCTCTTCAGACGATGCAGATCCATATCTGACACGTTGCCACAAATTTGCATCAAAATAACTTTTTACGAGGGAATGCAACTAACTTTTTGACTGTTAAGGTACTATAGAAGTTGAGTACGATATGCAGGTTTGGTACTTGAGCTTATGGTGCAGGTGTAGATAAGGTGTTGGCTGGAATTATGCCAGTGTGTAGGTTGAATTCCACCAAGGATCAAACCACCGATGTTTGGTTTTGATGTCCAGTAACTTATCCAATCACAAAAGCATACGCTCATATCTAGTGTCTGTTACTGGCTTATTAAGATGTCACTACACATGACTTTGCTATGAATGGCTTGTATCTCCGTAAAACCATTAAATTCGGGACTGTTTCCTTACCATACCCTTCACATGATGGATTTTCGGATGTAAGAGCAGATGCAGGAGGATATCAGTCTAAGATCTACTAAATCTTACAAATAGCCCTACATAGTTAATTTTATTAAGGAATTAATCCATCCAGTAAATATATGGTGAATAGGTCTGAAAGGCTGGGATAGCCTGGCTGGTAAGTCTTTGGATTCGTGTGAGCTAGGTTGCGAGATCAAACCCGCTAGTCGAAGATTCACCGTGCTGGAGTACGTATAAATCTGTGGAGGTCACAAATTTCACCATGTCGAGAGTAATACCACTGGGGGTAATGTTTCAGAGGGGATCGATCGCTGATTCAGGTCTAATTTACGATCTGTGGCTGAGTGAATGAAAATGCATGAATGAAGTCCAGCCCGTAAAAAGGGTCGTGACCCGTGTGTGACAAAGTCTTACTCTTGGTAGATGGCGCTAATGAAATAAATCAAGAGACTCAACCCTTTCGGCTTAAATCCGTGTCTGCACAATACGTACATGGAGAGGCGTTATGTCTACGCAGAAGCGGGCTTGTCCAATGGCAAGTGCCGTAAGTTTAGTTATTTTAACGTTCCGTTTTAAAGCAACACTATTTGAACCCCTGTCAGATGATGAGAATGACAACTGACCTGGCACTCCCTCTCTCCACACCACACCAGCGGGAGGACGTTTGACCTGACAGGTTTAACGTGCAAGAGACCCTCTCACACGACGGTTCTTCCGTGAAATAGAGTCTCGAGCTTGAAACCCGCCGGTTCCGAAGCCGAGACCTTACCACCAGGTTACCACAGGCCGTTGGCAAATTCCGTTGAAACCACAACATATGTTGAAAAGATTAGCAGATACAAAAACAGATAGCGATTGTTTATTGAAACATGAAAGCGAGAATATACAATAGCAAGACGCAGCTGAAGCTTAAAAATAGAAGCACTTGCTATAAACAACAACACAAAACTTCAAACTCTATTAAATAACCGCAGCAACAGAAAGCGCTCAGAGAAGAAATCAACACTCGAAACAGAAAATTCTCTCAACTGTTCGCTAGAATCAACTCGACTGATTTCTTTTCGCTCTGTGCTTCAGCATTTTATAGTCCCTTCATATTCCCACCAAGGGGCATCTAGATCATACTTGGAATGAAACTCATCTTCGCTATCACCAAGATTCTCGAATATACTATCATTTTATGTAAAAATCATTCTCTAAAATTAATGGCCCAGTAAGCTGGTATTCATTTTGCTTTTGCTAGTGATATCTTTTGAGTTATCTTGATCACAGAAATGCAAACAGACGGTATCTATCGAAAATGTGTTTTTCGAACTAGGGGACGTCTAAAAAGAGAAGATTCATTAAAATCCGGTTTCAATGTTTTGATGATTAAATATATTCTCTTTTTATATTTCGTATATGATAAAGAGGACAAATATAAAAGCATTTAAACTTCAGGAGATATTAGAACTTCCAATCATAATATTTTTTCTCAAATTCCATTAAACGCCTGTCTAGAAAGCTTGTTAGGATAATCTGAATACAACTGGAATGTTTGGCGGCGTTAATATCTTTAATTGCTGATTTGCTTTCATTACATTCTATGGATTTCTTAATTTCAGTTTTATATGAATAAAAGAATGTCTGTAAAAGAAAAGTTTTGTTCATCATCTATCATTGTTCAAATTTCGGAGAAAAAATCGAATATTTTTGATCCAATATTGTGAATATCAGATCAATTTTTATTAACGGGTGGTGGGTCTAATGCCACTTGGTCGTACCAAGCCCGAATGAGTGGAGCTCTTTCGAATTAAGGCAGAGGTGTGCGCCTTTCGTTGTTAACGAGCACCGTTAAGGTGAAACGACGATTTTGCTCGAGCACACACAGTTCTTTTTAGGGGGCTGTCGAACTCATTCATACACTCATTCATCCATTTACAAGACAGAATTTAGATCCAAATGGGAGATCGACTCATCCCTGATTCAGTACTTCCAGAGGTATCATTTGTTATGGGAACTTAGAATATGACATATTGAACGTGCCCCAACTACCATTAGCCAACATGGCGATCTTTGACCGAAACGAGGACAGAGCTTGCTATCTTTCAGTTGCGATACTGAACCCTACTAACCAGGCTACCTCGACCCACATCACAGAATTCTCATGGTAATCATGTTTTACAGTACACATGTTTGTACAAACATTCCTTTTATACTAAGTAAAATATAAACTTTCTATGTATGTTTTACTAACATTTCAAGGAATTCATTTGATTCTCCGTTCTTGTTTTTATACATTCCAAAGGAAGAATAAACTCTCGTCTTAGGTATACTCTGCTTTCAAAATTTAAAACAAGTACTATTTTTTTTAAAAATTAATTCAATTCCTAAGGTCAACAAAGAAAATTTTTATTTTAGTTACTGTTTATTAAATAATTATCAAAAAAATTAAGTTTAATTAATGAATTAATATTTGAAAAAACCATATTAACACCAAGTGTCATCCACTACAAGTTTTATAAATTACTTTCATTTTACTTACTACAATTTTTACTGAGGCGACCGTTTGGCGATGAATTTGGCGGCTCTATTTAAAGTAATTAAATTTAATGAATGGATTAATATTTGAATGAAAAAACCTTTATTAACATCAAGTGTCATCCACTTCAAGTTTAAAAAAATCTATTTGAACTTGATTGGATTAATAAAAAGCATTTTATTAACGATTGAAAATTTGAATAAGATATATAAATATATACATAGGAAGAGTGTAAACTAATAATAGAAACTGAAAAAATAATCTTAAATATAGTTGAATTTATATTTCAATTTTAGAAGTATTTATTTAAAGAAGATTTTTTAATTTTATATATTTAAAAGATTTTCACTCTTATAATTTATAATCCTAACAGTAAACTCAAATTAAACCACAAAAATAACCATATAATAATATTTTTTTTAAAATTTTGATTAAATAATTTTGACTAAATTCTACACCACTATGAAATCACTTTTTTCGGAATTAAAACTAAGAAATACCGTTTTCGGTTTCGAATGTTTATTCGCGACAGAAAACTTGTTATGATTAAGAAGAATTGAATTATTTCCTGAGTGTAATATGGATCGTCTGACTGAACAAAATTACTCTTCGCCTTTAATCCAAATCAAATTCGGTTCCCTTAGCTTCTAAAATTTCTTCTTTGGCAACATCAACTTTGGAAATTTGATTCTCTGAACCTCCTTGATCCGTTTATTATTAAATTCACACTGATTGAATTTCGAATCTTCTATATTTAGTATTCTGTTTCCTTTCTTTTTATTTGGCAGATTGCGGGATTGCTTGTAGGCCGATAAGAGGAAGATACGCCAAGGCGAAATGCTCAGTTTGAATTTCAATGAATTGCAAATGCATGAGATGGTGCCTAGATATTCGATTCAAGCCTCAAGGAATTGAAACAATATCTTAAACAGTTGTGGGATTATACATAGTGCAGAATGTTAATTTCAATTTAGATGTGGTTTGGGTATCAAATGGAGCAATTCCAGATATTATACGCTTTATGCAAGCGGTTTTTTCCCTCGTATATGATGAAGATTATCATGCAAAAAAAGAATATTGTAATAGCCAAAAAAAACCTTCAAGATTATGTCATGACTTTATATTTTCTTCTTAAATCCGTAAAATGTATTTTCTGCATTGTGAATGTATTTCAGACTGTCTTATTGGGAATACAATAACTTAAATGTCAGGAAATTCACCTTTTCAAAAAAATTTTATTATATAGGGTTCCCAGCAAGACCAGATAAACTCTGCAGTCTCTTTACAGTTAATTAATATGTTTTTATTGATAGTTAGTATGTTTTCATAGTTAGTTAATATGCTTTAATAGTTAATATGCCATGTATGCTTTTATAGATAAAATGTCATGTATACTGTTATATTTAGTAAGTCATGTATGCTTTTAAAATTTGTATGTTGTGCATGCTTATATAGGTAGTATGCTATGTATACTTTTATAGTTAGTAAGTCATGCATGTTTTTATATTAGTAAATATGTTATGCAGGTTTTTATGATAGTATGAGTTAGTATTTTATGCCCACATATATTTAATGTTATGTCCTTGTATTAATTTATATGTCGTTTCTTAATACATACGCATTAAGAATTAGGCCTAGTCTCTCCCTTTCCCCACGTATACATTTATTAGTCACTTAAACTTTTCAAAATATTTTGAAATTAAATCATCTTTACTTTAAGATAATCTTTTGAATTTTTCGATTTGCATTATTATCATACCTGAAAACAAAGACTCAATTTTTCCTTTTGAAATGACTACCGAAAATTTCTCTACAGGATGTCAATACACAAACACTGAATCCTTTAAATTTTTAATATCAAATCAGCAATCAAACATCAATCAAATTTTTCGTTCTAATTAAACAATAAATGGGGAATAAAACAGAGACTCCAAGACACCAAAGCTCTCTTAAAAGCAGTTGAAAATCAATACCCAGTTCACTACGTTATCCTATCCCGGTAACCTCTGGAGTTTTATTGCACCCCATAAAAAGTCCGTTTGCTGACCATTCGCAGGACTTGAAGGTGCCAGGCGCTAAAACGTCACCCCCTGAAATTTATTCACTTCCCTCGATTCCAATGGACGTAAAAACCGTTTGAACAGCAAGTCCCCTACAAATGCTTTTCGTGTTCAACATTATGTGCTGCCCTAAAATAAATAACAGCTTTGTTTGCGTCGATCACACTGATTATTATGACAGCACTCAAAGTTTTATTTGATTCTTCACCTTAAGACTGGTGTTTTTATACGCAGTTTTTCTATAAAATGTTGAGTATAAACTTTAAACAAAGTACTTTAGTTTTTTTATGCTTGTGATGCTAGGGTAATGAAATGTTTAAGCTTCTGTAAGAATTTTTGCAGTAGTTTTGAATTTATAAAAAAATAAATTTAAGATTTATCTGTATAATCATTTTTGGTATAAAAATTCAGGCTATTGGTTTATTTTCAGCAATAGTTGCCAATGATATGTCGGTTTCATTCAAGGTTTGAATGGTTTACAAAATATTTCCATTAAACAAGTATTATGCTTAAAGGATTTTATAGGTTTCCTAGGAAAAATATTCCTTAATATCAATTCTTGTTAAACATATAACTCATAATAGCAGGATATTTACTCCAAAGGAAAAACTAATCCTTACATGTTGAATCCCACAAAAAACTATTGAAAATAATGCTTCAAAAAAATACTAGTTGTAGTGATCTCACCAAAACACCACTTTAGACCCATATCTCGAAAATTGTTGGAGATATTGAAGAACTGACAGTAAGAAAGTTATCAATGTAACCCCTTAACAAAGTGAAACGGGCAACCAAATGGGAAACTTTACATCTATACCTCGAAAATTGTTGCAGATATTTTAGAACTGACAATCAGAAAGCTGCCAATGTAAACCCTTAACAAAGTGGCATGGGCAACCAAATGAGAAAATTTACATCCATGTCTCGAAAAATGTTGCAGATATTGGAGAAATGATAATTAGAAAGCTGTCAATGTAACCCCTTAACAAAGTGGAACTGGCAACTAAATGGGAAACTTTACATCCATATCTCAAATATTGTTGCAGATATTGGAGAACAGACAGTCAGAAATTTGTCTATTTAATTACTTAATTCCTTAACAAAGTGGAACTGGCAACCAAATGGGAAACTCTACATTCTTATCTCAAAAACTTTTTGAGATATTGGAGAATTGAGTCAGAAAGATGTCAATTTAACACCTTAACCCACTTCTTAACTTTATGTTCCAAAAGTTTGAGCCAAAAACAACAAACACGGTTGCGGTGACTCCGAGTCATTCTACGGTTCGGCTAATCGGTTGTAAGTTGTATATTCACAACTTTCGGAATATAAATACAGAGTATAACATCGGCGCAATGGAATTAATTCTGTGGGATACTTAATAGGTAATTACAAGCCCATGTAATAATCGTGGTATATATACAAAATAATTATTGACAATCTCTAAAACAATATAAATCAAGAACATTTATTTGTAATTCCTGAATAAATTAACAATTCAAGTAAGTATCATTTATACAAAAACCAATAACAAGAAATCAATTATCTTCAATGAGTGTATAATAGATATGGTATGACTTGTGGTAGAGTAAATTACAAACTACGACTGTCGTACCACTGTCAATGATCGTGATACTTATGTTTGGACCGATCATAGTACTACGGACTATGCCTGTGATATTTACGTTTGGACCGATCATCCTACTGCAGGCTATGCCGGTAGTTGTAGGTTAAGGAGTTAATAAGTTAAACATGAACAATTAAGTTATACACCTTGTCCATGCTTAGTTTAACCAAAAGCAAAATGTGCAGATTAAATCCTGCCGATATTGGTTAGTAGCTGAGAAACACTCAGTAACGAAATCATTTTTCTCAACAAAAAAAAATTAAAGCAAATTACTCTAATATAAATTGTTACTTCCACTTTTATCTTATGAAATTTATAATCATAAAAAATCGTTTTCTATTCAGTCGAAAACTCTAAACCCCTTCTTTATTTATTTTTTCCCTTATCTACAATGTTTTCGACAATCCTAAAATTCCTACTTCTGTATTCTTTAGATTAGCTAAAAGTATTCTCAAAATAACTGTTATTGACTTTCCTATGTGCAGAACACTACATTTATAAAAGTAGCCTCATCCGTTTACAAATGACTGCATTAACTTAAAGGCTTTCCATCCTGTTAAACAACCCAATTAAGATGGGACAAAGCCATGAAAGATAACATAAATTTACTTCCTAAAATTACTTCGATAGTGTTGCTATCATTAAGTACTATAAATTTTGTGTCCATTTAAAAAATATCAATTTGTCAAATAAACTATTAAAAAAACTATTAGAGTTTTGAAAAAATGCATACTTTTTGTATTTCTTAGCAAAATTAGCTATAACTGAGACATCTCTCCAAAAATTTATCGTATAATTGATAATAAATGTACGTGTATTATTATCTGCATATTGAACAACCAAATTTATGTTTTAGACAAGTTCTCATGATATAAAAATTCGACTCAAAACTACACAAAATCATATACCAGATTTCATATATTTAAGTCATTGTGTTTCTGAGATGCCACAATTATATATGCTTGGAAGTACAGACCGATAGATGAACAACTTGTTATTCGATTTGATTCAAAATTTGATGCATGTCTACTCTAGCTACTTCAGCAATATTCTACATCTTATCTTGCAGTGAAATCATCACAGCCTTTTGTACAGGGTGATCAAGAAATAACGGTAGGGGATCTGTGCCCTGTTGCATGTTATGTGCTGGACGAAATATAACAAAATTTAGCCACCACACATATTAAAATTCCAACTTTAAAATATCAAATAACGTTACATGTCAGTCGAATAAATGCCGATATGCTGTGAACCATCATCGAAAACCCCATGTACCGCATTCAATTATTGGAACATCAGGATGGTGGTCACGTCGAGCCAAATTTGTAAGTTGCTATAATAAACATTTTTTATTGGTATTTGGTATGTTGCTATTTACTGTTTTCTTATGCAGTTATGCACTCTTGTTCTAAAATAATTCCACGAGATGGCTCTCTGAGATTGTTGCTGTGATAGCCCGCGGTCGAAGAGGTCAGTTCAGAGTTCACTAGACGAGAAGAAGAGTTGGACACCCACCTAGAAGGGTGCGACCAGTGACCGATGAGATAAAATCCTCTGATAACGGCCTTCTTGGAAGTCTTGCGTGGAAGAACTCGCTTGCGAATTGCCAAGGAACCACGTGTAGATGGGAAGCATCCATTGAGCAACATCACCTGACTATCTTCATACACCGATGGAAAAAAAATCCCAACACTAGGAAGGAGCTGTGCTAGATAGACAAAATTTGGTAGGCGTGTTTATACATCTGAAAGATGACGTCGATTCAAATTTCGAGCTACGCGCGTAAGTCTGGCGCTAGTAGCGACACTATGAACATGCAAATGAGGTTTGCTTTAAATAAGCGCTGTAAGGTTCGTGATCGTTATTTGCAGTTGAGATTTGACGTAGTGGGTTAATGTTAGTCAAGGATGCCTCTGAGAAGGCGAAAAAGTCCTTATCAACAGCTCACTGAATTTGAACGAGGTAGTGTTATAGGGCTACGAGAAGGTGGGTTTTCTTTCCGAGATATTGCTGAAAGACTTGGCAGGAATGTATCCACTGTGCATGAGTATTGGCGGCAGTGGTCAAGGGAA
The DNA here is from genome assembly GCA_026543055.1 of Argiope trifasciata. Lineage (NCBI taxonomy): Eukaryota > Metazoa > Arthropoda > Arachnida > Araneae > Araneidae > Argiope > Argiope trifasciata. The sequence continues at coordinate 227,987 of JAPMOQ010019287.1, forward strand.
GGTACTGCCTGAAGAAGACCAGGTTCCAGGCTGCCACGTGGTACTACTGAGAGGGAAGACCATCGTATTCGGCGTATGGCTGTGGCTAATCGTACTGCGTCTGCAGCTGAAATTCGAGCTGCAGTTGGCACCACAGTGACACAACAAACTGTTACAAATCGGTTACTTCAAGGACAGCTCCGAGCCAGACGCCCTGTACAGTGCATTCCACTGACTCCAAACCACTGCCGTTTGCGACGTGAGTGGTGTCAAATTAGAGCTCATTGGAGGACGGAGTGGAGATCTGTTGTGTTTTCTGATGAAAGCCGGTTCTGCCTTGGTCGCAGTGATAGCCGTTTGTTGGTTAGAAGGAGGCCAGGTGAACGCCTGCTAGTGACCTGTCTGCGGCCTAGATACACAGGGCCTACTCCTGGAGTTATGGTTTGGGGAGCAATTTCGTATGACAGTAGGAGCATTCTCGTGGTTATCCCACGCACCTTGACTGCAAATTTGTACGTCAGTCTAGTGATACATTCTGTTGTGCTGCCATTCATGGACAGCATGCAAGGGGGTGTTTTCCAACAGGATAACGCTCGCCCGCATACCGCTGTTGTAACCCAACATGCTCTACCGAGTGTCGACATGTTGCCTTTACCTGCTAGATCACCAGATCTTTCTCCAATCGAGCACGTAGGGGAGATCATTAGACGACAACTCCAGCGTCATCCGCAAACAGCATTAACCGTCCCTGCATTGACTGCCCAAGTGCAACAGGCATGGAACTCCATCCCACAAACTGATATCCGACACCTGTACGACACAATGCATGCTCGTTTGCATGCTTGCATTCAAAATTCTGGCGGTTACACCGGTTACTAATGTACCAACATTTCACATTTGAAATGGCTCTTCCCGCCAATGGCTCTACCTGTGATCTTGAAACTTTAATTAATTAAATATGTTACCTATACAAATGTATTCCTAAAATTTCAATACTGTACAGTAACTTTTTCTTGGTGTTGGGATTTTTTTTTTCATCAGTGTATTATATAAACTCCTTCGACATCATTGTATTCTCATATGTTTAAAACCATCATAATCATCTTGTGTTAATCAAGAATAAAAAGATTACCAGAGCTAATTCAGGGCTAATCTTTATTAAGCTAATCCAGGTGGACTGATGCATTGAAACCCATCACACAAACAGTCCTTATTCACACAATATGTGCTGGCAGCGCCAGGATTCCTCCTATTGGTGTGTTTTTATTCTAATTTTTTTCTTAACACTTCAAAGGCGGGGGATCTTGGCGAAACTAGGCTAAGTAACGCGGATCAAATTGCAGTACGACGACTCCCACCTTTAATGAGTGATTGATAGAAATCGCATACTTTGATGTGTATGGTGACCGAATTTTCCTATATTTCTGACTACAAGACTCCGAATATTCCCTTTTATCTTTTGATCACCTTGCAGTATTTATCATCTTCTTTTTCACATCTGTAAAATGTAATAATTCCCTATTTTAAGAAGTTGTATTCATTACTTCTGAAATTATAGCATTTTCCCTCATACGTAATCCCACTACTATAAAATGCAATGACTATTGCGTGAAAAGAATTTTTGCTCGAAATCGGAAATTTTATGACTTTAGAATATTAAATGCACCACTACTTGTGAAATATGCACGCGTTTTTGAAAAGATACTGGCAACTTAAAGGCATTTTGAGCTTTATTAATCGTTAGGCACTTTTCCGTTATACAGGAGCAAGATGCCGCCAATATGAGCCAAACGCGAGTCAAGTCGCGAAGCAAATGACAAAACAAATGTCGCCATTGCAAACAAAATTGCCAAGAGTAATAACATGAAATGTGACATAATTTCGCATTTTTGGCGGTCTTTTGACGATTTTTTCCTTCTTCCCAAATAACGATTATTTTGCGACCAAGTTAATAAAATGACAAAACAAGCAAGGAAATAATAATTGGTAGTTTTTTATCGATTTTTTCGCTGCAATCATATAACTGAATCGTTATTACGCAGGTAAAACCAATGTGGAATAGAGCAACAGATAAGAGTCATTAAACGCCAATAAAGTACTTTCAAATAAAAATGAAGGAAGTGCACGAATCCTTATTCATATATTTAACAAATGTTAAGTGTACTAAAATTTTCGCATAAAGTCAGGCTCTTGAACCGTCCTTGAAATTACTTTCCAAACAAAGCCTTCTTGATGACTTTGTTTTTATTATTCATTTTATGGGGGTTGCATTTCAAACATTGCTAAAAGAATTTTTAAAAACATCATTCAGCTTATTTTTCTTTGTGTTAGCAAATTATATACTAAAAACAATTAACATTTTTTTAAAAGATTGATAGAATTTTAAATAATTATTATTTCTCTATCGTAACATCCTTTTTCGTATTTTTATTTAATTTGCCTGGTTTCAAATTTGTAAAAGATTGATTTTCATACTCAATTTTTCCTTCGTTTCTAAATATGTTATAATTTTTATAAACTTGATCTCCTCTTATGACAGTATATTATTATAATATTTATATAATTTAATTGTTAATTACACAAATTCAATTTTGTTCCCATATTGCTACTTGGTACAGAAACTGAGGGAAAAATTGATTGTAAGATTTCAAAATATTCATAATAAAGTGTATATAAGATTAAAAAGCTTAAAATAAGAACATTAATTGTTGCATTATTAAGTAATTATTTACCTAAGGATAATCAGAGTTGTTAGTGCAGACACGCTCCATTTAATGCTTTTTTTACTCCGAGAATCGACGCGATAAATAGATTGTCCTGACCTCATTGTCAATCCTATGGGTAATAAAATTGATTTTCGTTACTTAAATAATCGCATTTCATTTTCTTCTTGACAATCCCAGGTTACAACACACCAATAAGAAGAAATGTTTCAGAAGAAATGTTCAGAAGATGTCCATTTACAATTTTGATTTAAAATGTTGAATAACTTTTATGCAGACCACTGAAACAAAACAAATTATTTTAACTGCTAATGAAACGAATTAAAATCATTTTCATTTTCTCATATACGTGACGTACAAAGAAAAAGTACTATTACGAAGTTGCAATATTAATTTTACACATAGTCACATACCAAGAAATTTACAAATTACATAGTAAGAGATGTACGGATATGCTTATTATCTCTATTTCGGATATTGAGACTAAATCAATCTCAAATCAATAGGTTATAATTCCTTTTTCGAGCTTGCGGACATAAATTAAGGTTTTGTAAAATTCAAGAATTCATTGAAAACCGATATTTCAAGCTTTTTCTTGAAAATTTTATTTTCTGTGCGAATATTTACATAAAAGTGTGATGGTAAGTTCATAAGCCAGATGACATCTTCCGGGCATGAGTGCATGCTTTTGTCTAGGGATTATGTTAGATGGCTATGAACCCCAAAGTTATGAGTTAGAACCTCAAGGATGCACATTGGTGACCCTGGTTCTGAACCAACAAATGCAACTTTTGTGATGCCCTCTACCGGTAGCAAAAGTCACCATAACTCTTGACGTGACAAAAACGTTCGTCGCCCACCAAAAAAACTTGATGCGATAACATCGTTCATCTCCCCTCAAACTCACTAGAGGGAGAGTAATGTGGTGGTAAGCTCGTAAGCCCCATAAGAACTTCCAGACCGGAGTGTACATTTATGACTAGAGGTTATGTTACGTGGCTACAGACCCAATGGTCCCGAGATCGTATCTGAGAAAGCACAAAAGCAAGAGACTCAAAGCATTCAGTCTGGAGAATTCTCTATTTGAAATGTTGATCTTGAATCAAGCGATATTCGGATCACTATTGTACTGTTAATACTGATTAATAAGGTTTGCTGTTTTGCTACCTGTATTTTTAATTTTAAATAATAGATAGGGCCTTTTTTGCAGTGCACTCATTAACAAAGTTATCAAAAAACTGGGCCCATAAACATAGTTTATTATGACTGACTGTTATGCGCATTCACTATTTAGCTATCCCAGCAGTGTACATATTTCTAGTTTATGTCTATGTCTAGTCTAATCTACTTCTATGTCCATACCCATTTCCAGTCCATGCATTATTATCTCTGTGCAGAGGTCAGACACCTCCCCCTTCTTTAAGGACACACTATGTCGAAACAATCATGTTCCTGTAGCTAACACCCTCTAATGTGCCACATTCTTTTTCATTGCGGTTAGTTCCAGTCACTAGGTGGTCAGTCACTGACCAAACTTCGACATCTTTCTCTTCATCAAACACCTGGTTTAAGCTCCGTTCCTACAGACCGTTACTTTTACGGATATAGTCGTAAATCTGTCATTCTGACCCTCATTGTAGGACCACCCCTGCCTGTGCACGTCGATCTAGAGCTTCATGTAAACTTCTACTTTTTGTATACAGTCGACCACCCTGCTACCACTGAAGTAGCAGTATCGACATGATTTGTTGTGGTCGACTGCTCAATAAGTATTGTCCAACCTTACATTGACCGAACAGTCAAACTAACATTCATTTCGGGGTAGTAAGTAGCTGTCTTTCTCCCCACCTGCACACTCTCAAACAGTAGGAATGAAACTATCAATCTTTAACATTATATCCTTCAGGCTTTTGAGATTACCTGGTACCATCAGTACTGTACTTAAATCGTTATTTACAGTCTTCAGATGTTTGCTTAAGTCTGAGTCCTCTATACATTCCATTAAATAGTGGTAAACCGTAAATTTCATGTAAGTTGTCTGTGAAAGGAAAAACGCATGAAAAAACCGCGGGAAATCAAAAAAGATGTAAAAGAGGGGGAAATGAGCCTGTCTCAAGAATGCTCATTGGCTGTTATAATTGGGTGCTTTACCAGGAGCAGAGCCACTTTTTCCATATTTTCACATAAGAAAAGAAAGGCCGACATAAATTCAAAAGATCTACAAACTCTTGGTAAAGAATAGAAATCTCAATGGCTAAAACTAACGGAGATTTAAATAATTATTCTAACATTATGATTTTAATTATTCAACCATAAGAAGTTCTACACTTTCATGCATAATTAAGGATTCAAAATTGAAACTAGTTTCAAGTTTCGATTCTCTAATTATGACGCATACTAAAGAAACCCTCATTTAATATCCAATCAGCGTTTAATGATTATTCATAAATATTATGATATCGTCTTATCAAATTACAAAATTTAAATAACTATGCTCTGAAGTTTGGAGAAAATTCTATGATGTTAAATTTGATTGAAGTTCAGACAAGGTCATGAAATATGATTGATGAAATTTTCCTTTCTTTAGAATTATCAATGACTTTAAAGTTATTCGAATTACTTTAAGCTAAACAATAAAGACGCGAAGAAGATTTTAATTCAAAAATCATTAAAGTATTTTAAAATATACTGACGCTTTTTATTCTTAGTTTATTCAATTTTTATTTCGAATTTTTCTTTGATATTTGAACTTCTTATCAATATATTTTTTAAAAAATTATTTCATTTATCAAAAGTATTTTTACTGACATAAAAACACAAAACTCAAGGCTGCTTATAATCCTGAATTTTTCACTGCCTAAAGACTAACACATAAAATTTAAATTAAAAAAAAATCGTTTTGTTTAATTTACTAAAAGGATATGTTTTAAAAATTGCTTTATTATTTTTATCTAAATATTAATCAAATAAAATGCAAAAATCAGAGCATTACCTTAATAATTTCTTTAAAATTCTATTTCTTAATTTCATAATAATATATTTTAACCATACATATGTTTTTTGATAAAGAAAATCAACTTAAAGTTACTAGTTTCCTATTACAATGCTACAATTTCGTATTAAAATTATTTTATCAAGTTTTAATTAATTGTAACTTGAGAAAACCAATGTAATTTGAAACCGCTAAGCCTTCTAATCCACAGTTAAGAAGTTATCGAAAAACTATTAACTCTTTCTCTCATAAAATGGATTGGCCTATAAAATGTCTTCTTTGAAAAATAAAATAAATGACCAAGAAGTAAAATAGTTTACCACATAGGCTTAAATTGCCGTAACTCGAGGATTGTTGAAGTGGAACTTTTCCTTATTTTGGAAGCTATAAAATTTTCTTTCATCGAATTTAAAGCAAAATCTTCAAAAAATTTTTCCCTTTTCTTGCCGTTTTATTTATTTATAAAATAATTTTTCAGCATATAAACCATTTTCTATATTACTTTAAAGATAGAAATGATTTAACAGTGGAATAAATAATTTTTTTTTCATTTATATTTCCACTAACTGATACATACAGCTTTGTTTGAATAAGATAAAATGTTTAAAATACTTAATGCAAAAATTATAATTTGGACAATTTTTTTATTCGTCTGAATTTTTTTAATATTAATTTAACCAAACGATTATTTCAACTCTCAGACATTTGCCAATTTATATCAGAAGTTATCAACCTTTACTATATAATTGAACTTAACTTCCAAAAACATAATTATAAAAAGAATTTTAATAAACTTTTTGTAATAATTAATTAAATAGTTAAATTTTAGTTAACTTAAATTAATATTTAACAATTATTCATTCAAAAATAGGAATGTAAGCCAAATCTTTGATTGCTTTTTTATGTAAATTGATAATCGTCTGCTTTAAATTTTTCTTTAATATTTTCTCCAGAATTCTATTGAAGTTGGCAATAGTTTTATGTATTTCATTAGCAATAAATTGTTGCAGAAATATTGTGTTGTTATAAATTAAGTACAGGAAATAATTTCGTAAATCGAATTAAAAAGTTAGACACAAATTTTACGGAAACAATATTTGTGACAATATGGAGCTAATTTTTTTAATTTAATTTAATATAAAAATAGTTTTGTGAGATAATATTTTCAACGGATATAGTATCAAAATAAAATGAAATTTAATTACAGTGAATTTTGAAAAGCTTACTTTGATATTTCTCTTGTTCTAAAAATTAAATATGCAAAATATTTTGAGGTAGGACACATCCGTAGTTGTAATTTTTTTATTCTCGATGTATAACTCCTTGCGTATCAACAGGTACTCTATAAGACTTACAAACGTAAATTAACACACAATTGATTGTAGAATAAATTTTAAATATAAGGAAGTAGGCTTAAATGCAAAGAAAAATGGAGAAACAAGAACATACACAAATAAAAACAAAATTGCTCACATACTAACATAAACATACAGTAAATATTATAAAATAACTGAAGATGCATGTTCTGATAAAATTAAATATTCAAAATACAAATGCAAAAGAATAAAAGTATATATATAAAAATATGTAGGCAAACACATAGAAATAAAATTTAAAACACCATACATTGGAATGTGATTTCTGACTATTCAAAATTCTCAAGAATTTATACGTGGATACTCGGTTTAAAAATTTATTTATATAAACATTCGTAATAAAAATATTTAAAGATGATTGGAAAATTCAAAGGTATTTGTTTTTAATTTAATTAAGTAAGCTGTCTTTTAATCTAATCGGAAGGTTTCCAAAAAAATACTTTTTATATATGTATGAAACAGAATTGTCAAAAACTAAAGAAAAACTTGTTGAAAATTTTCTTATCAATAAATTTCCATCAATTAAAATTGTCTGCATATTTAATAATTCATTAAATTTCTGAAAAATAAAAAATATATATAATAAACACAGAGGGTTAGTTCACTTTTTTTTACCATTTATTTTACTTTACTATTGGCATGACCTTTTCTACAACGTTATAAAATTAGAAGTCTTAACTAAGCCTAATTAACCTCAAACATTAGCTTATCATTTTCTTGACAAATATCCTATTCTAAAAAGTCTATTACTCTACGTCTCAATCAACTTCAATTACAATATATGTTTGCAGTGAAAATGCTAAAGGTTAATTATCTTTCCACAAAACTTTTAGTTAAGGCTGGACACTTAAGTATGAAAACTAATCTCTCGTTCATTCTTTGGATGTCCGGTCTGTTGACATAGGACAAAATGGAGCTGTCATAAAATTTGGGGACATAAAAGTAAAGAAATTTCTGAGTATCGATCTATTTTTTGATCCAAATATCATTATTTTTTTACTAAAATGGCAACTTAGTAATCAACAAAATATTATCTTTTCTGGAGTAGATTCTTAATTAGAGAATATGTGAGAATTTCATTCATTATTTTATGTATTAAAGATGTTTAGTGTTTCCCTTTACAAAGTGTTTGCCGATTAATCTTATATATATTTTTTATTTTAATTTCATGAACCATTACTTTTGCTTGTGATGAAAATATAATAATTAAAAATGATGAAAACATGGTAATAATTTAAAATGATTAAAACATAGTAATAGTTAAAACTGTGTAAAACATAATAATAATTAAAAATAATAAAAAAATTAATAATAAAAAATGATGGAAACATGATAATAATTAAAACTGTGTAAAAAATAATAATAATTTAAAATAATGAAAACATAATAATAATTTAAAATGATGAAAACCTAATAATAACTAAAAATGATGAAAACCTAATAATAACTAAAAATGATAAAAACAAAATAATATTAAAAATGAGGGAAACATAATAATAAGTAAAAAGGATAAAACATAATAATAAAAAATGATAAAAACATAATAAAAATCAAAACTGGTGGAAACATAATAATGATCAAAAATGACAAAAACATAATAATAATTAAAAAGGACAAAAAACGTAATAATTAAAATTCCAAAAAAATATCGTTAACTTGAGTTAAGCAGGTCTATTTTTAAATTATAAAGAATATCTAAAGATTTTGATCTCTAAAATTAAGTCAGAACATCCTCATTTTTTATAAATGCTAAAATTGATGAGGGAAATAATGTTGTACAAAAAAATACAATTTTACAATAGCTTAAAATACCCAAAATTATAATTTAAATGATAATAATATAGGTACTCGGAATTTTCAGTTGATGTTAATAAATTTTAAACATATGCTTAAGAACATTTTACAATATTTTATTGTTGTATTGAAATTAAAATCATCTGAATTATGAATAAATATATTTTAAATTTTACTTCCAATATTGATAATCAAATTATACAAATTTGGCTTTGATTTCATATCCTGGGTAAGTTTCTTTTTAAAGTATTCTGTTTTAAAAAAAATGTAACTTCGGTAATTCAACAACTAATGTTATATGCTCTTCAAAAAGTTACAAAATACGGACAAAAGGGGAGATTTTCAAAACATAAAATTATAAGCTAGATGATCCATTTAATTATAAGCTAGATTAGAACAATTTGACTAGCAGATTTAAATCTAAAAGATAGATTCAAAAGTTTTAAAAATTTTATACAAAATCTGGAAAAAAAGCTTAGGCCTCTCTGACACTAGATGCAATCGAACGCAGCGACAACTAAATAAAGTTTTATACGTGATATTGAGATTTATATGCAAATTCTATACGATAATCTGTAACTACTCATATACATGACTTATATATGATAATATGTAAAATTGTCCTACATTTCAGTGGTTAATCACAAAAGAATCCAGAGGTGTGGTCTCTCCTAAACTTTCTAGCATATTCTCTAATAAACTTGCCATGCCAGAGAAACTCTTGTACGAGATTGGCGTTCAATAGTTAAGAAATATTTATTGGCACGAATTTAATATTTTTATTGAATCCAATGTATCAACCTTGATTTAGCGATTGATTTCCGACGATTTTTTTATTTGTTTTAGATTTTTTTTAAATATTAATTCACGAAATGTGATTAATAGTATCCGAAAATCGAGTTTTTGTTTTGGACTCATTTTTCTCAATGCTTTAGAATAAAGATTTGACACAAAACTACAAATTGTAGACAAAAAAATGCTTACAGAAAATTGTAGATAAAAAATTACATATCTAATTTGATGTATTTTAGTCATCGTGTGTTTGAATTTTCAAGTTTTCATACTTCTAAAAATACACTCAACCCATTGTTGGTCTTGGTTCAAGCTTTGATGGATGTTTACATTATAAAAGTTAAAGGAGTATACCAAAGTTAATCCATCAGGCGGTCTTCGCATTGAAGTTATCCTGTTAACTTATATTTGAATGACCTTACAGATGAATTCCCTCCAAAAAGATTTTAATCAAAAATATATAGAAACCTGCTATTTTGGTATAAAGATAGGATACTATATTTATCGTATGCTAAATTACAGCCATCTATCTCAATTTTTTTTTGCGTTATCTTCGTTAAAGACTTACATAATACCATAAATGTCTTTTCCGAACTGATGGAGGTCTATCTGTCAAACTCTATAAGCGTCATTTGTATCAAAATCTCAAGTTTGAATTTCTTTTTTATGTCTTTCTTTAGACTTTGTATGCGAGGAAGTAAAAATTCAAAAATGGAGTTAAATTACTAAAATTAATATAAATAAAAACCTACGAATTACTTGAAGCAGCAAAATCTTTTTGTAAGGATCAAATGCAACAAGTGCATGTGATTCTTCAATTTTAATTGGTGATGTGATTTTTACTTACATTGCGTGTTTTGAATCATTACAGAACTTTCTGAACCAGCAAATAGTAGACGCTTTACAGCGAGTGCTTTTAGAGATTACTCTAGTTTTTAAAAAATAATTCTCAGATACAAATCGCTACAATCCCTGTAATATCTGGCGATAAAATAAACCCAGCAGTTTTATTGGCTTCCTTCAATACCCTTATAAATTTCGGAGGAAAACGTGCCAGTTTTACCAACGGTGGAAAAATCAGTGTTCTCAGCATCAAAAAACCATCTAAATAGAATTTATGTGCGTTTTTGAAGAAAGCGGAGAAATTTGTTCCCGAAAATACTTCTTCATGATCTTTAAAGTGCACAATTTCATAACCAGCACGTATATAAAAATATTGTTAGACATAATTTCTATGCAAACAATATTGTTTTTCCTAGATTTAAATTCAATGGGACAAATAGGCAAATTCAATGGGACATGGAGACACCAACAACAACCTCCATTTTATTAAACCACAATGGCCAACTGGTCTTCAAAACTAAGTAGACGCTATGATGGAATTTTATCCCAACTACCCATTGGTCACACTCGCTTGACACATAGATTTTTACTTTTTTTTAGCCTCCCCCAATGTGTGATAATTGTTGAGTTATTTTAACAGTTCGTCACATTTTAATAGAATGCACCCGATTTACTGATCTTCGATATAACCATTTTAAACCCAACGATTTTAACTTGGAATTTTTATTAGGTGAGACGCATCATCCAAACATTTTCTTATATATTAAAGATGTGGGGGCTTTACATGAAGTTTAAAGTATAGTTTTAATAACTTTCTTCCTTTTTTAATATTTCAGTAGTTTGAACACAATCAGTTACATTTTCTACAATGCTAAACTATTTTTATCTTAATGGAGATATTTTACGTTGTTTCGGTGCAGCATATTCTATATCAGGATCTTGAGCCAGAAATTCAAATCCAAATCCAAATCCTAGATTTAAATCGCTTGTCAAAAATGTTAATGTACAGCAGCAAAAGACCATTAATAACGAAAGGTTGAATAAAATTTCATTTTGAGCTTGATGAAGTTATAATTGAATTTAAAAAAAACTTGTCAAAACCAAAGAACGTTTTACGTGACAGTGATGTACAATAGCTATGAAATATTAACATTTGGTGTGCATTTAGCCAATAAATATATCGTGACATCCTTGGCGAGTTATTGGAAGATTAATCCGAAGCATGTCTTAATGATATCGAAATATCGAATTTGTGTTTTACGCACGTTTTTCTCATTCGGTTGAGACATAAGATTAACATGAAACTGCACTTATTGTCGCAAAATTTCATGGGAGATTAGATATATTTAAATCGCTGCGTTTTTGAATTATCACATTTACATGTTTCTAAAAGTACAGACACTGACAGGCAGTAAAGCTGTTTTTGGATTTTGCCTAGAATTTTACATATATATATCTTATAGATGTTAAAACTATGTGCTGCGTTTGATGGCGTTTCTGTAATTGTACGGTGTGTTAATCTATGCCTCATTTCCAGAGTTTCAATTCAATGCCTTCAGTAAATGAAGAAAGCCGCAAGAATTATGAAGATAAATTTAAAAAACTGCATTTTGAGTTTGAACGCAGATTTCAAGATTTTAGAGACATTCAAACAGAATGAGATACTTTTGCCATGCCTATCAGCTTAAGTTTGGAAGTAGTGAAGTCAGATTTGCAGCTCGAATTAATTGAAATACAATCCAACAACCATCTCAAGCAGTTATTTTTAAATATGCCAAAGTTAGAGTTTCACAATTCATTATCGAAAGTAACTTTCCGAAAGTTAATATTTCACATCTAGAGAGTCAGTGCAATGTTTGCTCCATCTTATATATGTGAACAAGTGTTTTCAACTATGAGCCTCAGAAAGAATCATTTCAGAAGTAGACTGACAGATGAGCAATTAGCCTCATTCCTTAGAATCAGTACATTCCACTTCTAAACTCAATATGAGGAACTTTTAAAAATGAAATTGCAATTTCATTCATCTCTTTAACGTATTTAAATTGTAATACTTATATATTGTTTTTAAAATTTTCGAAAAATTTATTTTGGCCCGCCAAACATTTTTGTTTCGGTTTCTGGCCCGCAACCGAAAAAGTTTGCCTATCCCTAGTATAAGAAAAAGCAAGCCAGCGTCCTATCATAGGAGTGGCGCGTCTTTCCTTAGATCTAGGCATCCCGGTTTCAGGCATGGTTGTTCTTCATCTATTCTATCTGTGAGATGTGTGAATGTGCCTTCCTATAAAAAGGGGATTGTGTAAGCGAATGAGTGATGCGTGAGTGGCAAAGTCATACTCTTGGCCCAGGTTGGCGCTATTAAAACAAGAGACTCACCCTATCGACTTAAATCGCTGTCTTCGTAACAGCGGTCTTGTCCAATGACAAATGTCTTAAGAAACAACGGCAAAGTACGTGAAGGTAAATATGTCTCAGTAAGTTCATTTATCCATAGTTTAAAAGTTTATACACCTGCTTTTATCAAAACATTAAAGGAAGCTATAAATTGTTTTCCTTTAGGACTTTCAACTATTACTGAAACAGCAAATAACGGAAAGAAATGTAGATTTTCACAGCCATTATACGAAATCTCGTTCTCAGATCTCAATTTTCAAACCTGTATCCTCTCCGTGTTAGAGACATCAAAACTGCGATTCCATCAGATCCACTTTAAAACTTGGACAACTACTCTCCTTTTTTTCCAGCTCCAATCATAAGTTCGTCTTTACTTTTTCAGGATATTCTTTATCTGCTTTCTTTCTTTAACTGTGTAGGAATTTACATTCTATTCTTGTTGAATCCACGGAAACATATTTAATATAAAGAATATTCATTTTCTTTTGTTAGAGGTCGCTCTTTGAAAATAATTTTCTAAAATGCTAGTAACATGAAAACATTTTTAAGGAACAATCCATTTTTATTGATTATTATACGTAAAATAAGACGAACGCTATAGATCTTCTAAAATTTCGCAGTTTACAATGATTGGGAAATTGAATACTAATTCAAATTTTTTACCAGATTTAAGCGTTATCCAAATACTTAAGAGAGAAAACTCAGTTTTATTGAAATTTCTTTGACAAATTTATTTTAAATAATGTTTTTTTATTCGCTGAAATGTAAAAAAAAAGATCTTATTATTTACAAGTTTAGTTAATATTTGAGTTTTGGTGAGTTTTTTATGATGTGAAGGATTTACGTCGTCTGTTAGAAAAAAAATTTTTTTTAAGCACTAAACGCAGAAGTTATGTAATTAATATATATTAAAACTTGATAATGAATATCCCATCTGATTTTTAGATAAAATAAATTAAGTCTTTTAGTGGCATTGACCAATAATGCAATTTCTTGATAAATATTTTAGCAGTAGCCCTGAGTTCTGAGTTGACAAGCCAACACTGTTTGACAAAGCCTCCAAACTTAACAGCTGGAACGGTTTCAACACTTTGGGTGCATAGTTATTACATTAAAATGTCACATGTTTATGGTGAAATGTGATGTCATGAGATGCCATTAACTTCGAGATCCAACGCCTGTCATAGAAGTCCATTAGCAATTATTAAAAGGAGTGTATAGTAAATATAAAGCCTATGTCTGTCTTTTCATTTTATCAAATCAGCATAATTTGGAAATAGAAATTTGGAAATCATTTCTCGAAAGTTTGCTTAAAAATATGCTAAATATTTATGTAAATTCTTTTTAATTTATGATAACTCTAAATTTTTTCATCCAAAGTTTGATTTTCTGAAATTTAAATGTCATCCCAAAACTTTACTAATCAATCACAATTAGATGTCATAGAATTTTTTTCATAGAATCATAGAATTTTCATAGAAATTTTAAATACAAATTTTATCTTATATAATCGAAGTTTCTCAAGATTAAAAATATTAAACATGAAAATACTTTAAAGTAAAAAAAGATACTTTTGGATGAAATTTCACTGTTCCAAAAAAAAATACTTATATCGTCTGAAATGAATTTTAATTAAAATGAAAACGTGGATTGAACCAGACGATTTTTTAAAACAGCTGCCAACTGTGTTTCTTTATACCAACGTATCTAGTAATTAAAAGTTCCTGATCTAAACTGTTATATTTTTTGTTCTTCAAATTTTCTTTTAGTGTTCCTACAGAATTCTATTAATATGTTCTGGAAATATCTATACGTTTATATTGCTCTCTTCAATAAAAAATTATTGCTACAAATATTGCACAAACTATCTTTTAAAATTAATAGAAAACTCTGCTAAAAATTAATTATAAAAATAAAACCGAAAGATAAAAAATAAAGAAAAGTAATTCACAGTTACATCATTGCCTAGAAACGGAGAATCTGCGTAGGTTATTTTAAAATCAACTGCTTCTATTGTTTTCCAATGGAGGTTAAAAGCTTCGCCTCTTTTGCGCATGCGTTATGATGGCTTTAATTCGTCAAAATAGGGAAGAGAGGAAATATGAAAGAAATTGAAGTATGCATTTAATAAAAAACTCGAATTACTCCCAGACTTATGAGGCTTAAAAATTGTAGATAATTTGCAATATTGCCTGAAAAAGGTATTAATTCACTAATAAAGATAGGGTACTAAGTAAAGATAGGGATGATGAATACTACTCAATAATATTTTAGAGCACTTTTTATTTACTCTAAGGAGCATAGCATTAACTTATAATGAATAAATGTAAGAGTTTTGCTCTTTAAATTTGGTAGCTTACTTTAAAAAAAATAATAATGATTTTTTATTGTTAAAAATCTTCTATTTTTAATATTTTAATGAATTTTTTGGCAATATTTTGAAATATCCGAGAATTTATTCTACTTAAAAACAATACTTTTTTCTTCATTTAAGAAGTCACTGTAAATATGATAAGTCTTAAAATGTGATAAATTTTATTTTTTTATTTACGGTATTTTTAAATATATAATTTAATATTATTTTAAATATCACTAATAAGGATATTTTTACTTAAAAGTATTATAATTTTAAATATATTACAAGGAATAATTAGCAAAATTTGAATCGATTCTTGAACTAGGAAGATGAGCAATCAATATGGAATTTCGAATTAAAATAAAATAATGTGATCAAAAATGACACACATATGCACGTGAAAAAAAAAAAGGAAAATAAAAGTATCTAAGAAGGCGAATATCAATTTCAAAGAATAATAAAGAATTTTATATATGTACTCATCTTTCAATGAGATAGAATCGTCGAAAAGTGGTAATCTCAGAATACTGAAACGAACAGTATTTAACTATTAATTAAAATTTAAAAACAAATAGAATTTTAAGGAAAAAATATGTCTTGTTGAAAAGAAAACTTTTAAAAATTGTCTAATGCATTTCTTGCAGAATAATCTTTTTTTAATTATTGAAAGAAAACTATAAAATCTCGATTAATTTCTAATTAATTGAACATTTAGTTTTGAAATCTGAAATAATAATCTTTGACAGTATTCTTTCTCTTGTTAAAAATACTAAAACAATGAAGAAAATCAAAGGTTGAATGAATTCAGCTCAGATTTTTAAAAAGAGGCCAAGCCCTTACATATATACATTCATAACCATAATGATTTTTATTTTTATCACGATGTTATATAAGAATATTGACTTCACATGCTTTTCGTTGAATACAAAGAAATGATATACGATAAATCAAACATAACAAGCCAGAAATCTACAATAAAACATGTTTTGGACATGTTCTGGAAGATTTTTATTCTTATTTCGAAGTTTCATTGAAAACTAAGCTTAATGGGAGAAACTGCGTGCCTTCCAACCGATCAATTGCACTCGCTTCACTGTCTAAGCTGTCATGTGCATTTGGAAAAGGAATTTGGGTCTGTCTGTACCGTCTACTTTTGCTCAATAGCACTCAAAACAATAGTCTGTGACAGCAGACAGATTTGTAGACCTGCCATTGAGAATGACATATGTTTGAAAGCTTTTGTTTGAAATTTTTTGTATATAAAGCATATTTCGTTAAAAAGATTTCCATAATTTAAAGCTACACGCAAAATAAGGAATATTGTTTTCATATTTGCATTTATAAAAACAACACATTAGTTTCGGCAAATTCTTACCTGTACATTATCTTGTAATGCATTTCATGTTATATAATGTCTGCGAAATATTTTTACAGCAGAGATGTCTTTATTTATTTTGATCTTTGTATTAAAAGGATTTTTTATTAAAAAAATGAATATAAATTATCATCAAAGCAAAAAAAAAAGTTATTTGTTTCATTTCTTATTTTTACTTTCTCACATATAAAAATATAATGTAGTCATAAAAAAATCCCCATTTCGAGATTTTGATTATTTTTTGCATTTTACACTTACCTGAACACCACAAACATAATTTTGAATTTTTTTATACGTCTATCTGTGAATAAGATAGTACAAAAAAAGGTTGAGCTACAGGCATGAATTTGGCTTGTGCACCAAACACCCAATTTTCACATACATATCAACTTTATACAAAATCCATCGAAGAAAAATAAAAAGTTGTTGTTAGTTGGATGAATTAAATTTGTTACATAATTTTATCTCAAGAAGTGTTAATTTATGGCAAATTTTATCTACATTATTTTTTAAAAGCAAAAATTCCTTTATGTTATTTTTGAAAAACAAACAAAAAAAAACGTACAGCAAAAATCTATCTACATTATTTTTAAAACAACAAAAAAAACGTAAAGCAAAATCTCATCTACGTTATTTTTAAAACAACAAACAACAACGTACAACAAAAATTCATCTGCATTCTTTTTAAAACAACAAAAGTTCATCTACATTATTTTGAAAACAAAAAAACAAACAAAATAGTTCAATAAAAATTCATCTACATTATTTTAAAAATAACAAAAAAATACGTCTGTATTATTTTTAAAACAACAAACAAATAAAAACGTGCAGCAAAAGTTCATCTATATTATTTTTAAAACAACTAACAAAAAAACGTACAGCAAAAATTCATTTCTATTATATTTAAAACATCTAACAAAAAACGTAAAAATACAATATTATTTTAGAGCAACAAATCTTCTGCTTTATTTTTTAACAATAAATAAAAACGTGCAACAAAAATTCATCTACATTATTTTTAAAACAAAAAAAACCATACATCAAAAATTTATCTTGATGACGCCACATATTTCTTGAATACAAATAGCAGATTTACAGTGTTCTAATAAAACTTCCAATTCCAAACTTTATACCAAGAACTACAGGAAAAATCAAAATCCTGTTTTCTTGGTAAAAAGCTATAAAACGAAATTCGTCTTTATCTCTCAATAAAAACGTCGATACCCCTCTGATGTTCGAGCACCCTTTGGGAGATTGAAAGTATATACACATCGAAACCTCTAATATAGGTACCTTATCTGTTTTTGCATAAAAATATCATCACTTTTTTAAATTTGTCTTCAAGAAAATCCTCAGAAAATGCACAATTTTCACTTAAACATTTAGTAAAATTCGAAATAAATTATGCCTCGACTCAAATGTAGATAACATTTTAATAAGTTACGGCGACAGCTTAGTAGATAGCTTGCCATGTCATCCAATTACTTCCGCGTTCCGGGGTCCAGATTTCTGAGGCAGAATAACTAATGCAAGAATTTACATTTTCATCATTTCTGAAATCGTCAGTCGCTCGTTTTGCAATCGTTCGATTGCTCCGAAAGCAGCGGATATACGAGAAAGGTGAAGACTCTACCGAACTAGAAACTACATGTTTGTTACTCTTGTAGATTTCTGGGCTTATTATCTGGTGGAAACTTGATGCACAAACAATCTTCGTGTTTCGCCTGTGGGAATGAACAGCCACTCTCGCCTCTCTGTTGTAGAGCTTAAAATAAATTTATTGCTTTCTGGTGCCTGGAAATTAATTGGCACATTTGCGCTTAGCTCTTGAACTCGAACAATCAACTAACAATTTGAGTTTAGGAAACTAAAACTAAGGTACTCATTTCTCATTCAGGCTTAGCTTTGATCAGAACAATCAGATTAAAAATATTTTAAATCGATGTGCTTAAAAAGAATGAAAATGGCATAAAACTTTTATTCTCAACAAGAATAACACCAAATACACACTTTAATGGCTAGTTACGAATAATTATAACAGTAGTTACAAATAATTACAACATAGTTATTACAATTATACACTTTACCCACTTAGTTCAAATTATTGAACAGAAAATAGTCCTAACATATTTTTCAGTATTTAAATTTCATTATCAGTAAAATTTTCCTCTGGATTTTAAAGTTGAAGGTTATTTTAAAGAAGTAAAATAAAGAAGTCTGAATAGGTCCGATTTAAAATGTTTATACCACTTAAGAAATAAGTACTTAAATATAAAGGGAAGATAATCCATATAGTAATATCGCAATACAAATAACGAATAATTTAAATGAATATATTTAGAAATGACTTTTTCTTCTGGCCTGTAAACTACTTCATCACGAATAAATAATTATTAAATAAAACACAAAAAATTTAAATATTATAATCAAAGACCAAAAAAATGGAAAAATAAAAATGGAATAGTTGGATTGTTCATTAAAAGAGATTCTTTAATCATATTCTGAATCCTGCACGATTCTGACAAGCAATATTTCATGTTTGCATTGTATATTAATAATTTTGCTTCCATTAATATTAATTTAAAATTAATATTATTTAAAATTATAGATTAATTAGTTAAATTATAAATTAATATTCGTGATTTTGCTCCTATTTACTTTTTGTAATAATTTTTTTCTATTAAAATGCCTTATAAAAAAAAACTTCATGATTAACACATAACCTTCTGTTCCGCACAAACATCTCTGTCACATTTTACTTAAAATTCCTTATAGGAAGGCTAACTATTATAATAGTTCATATGATTAGATTTTGGGCAAATTTTCTGCAGCTCTGCACCGGTCATGGTCCCTAGAACACAAAACTTTTCGTTCAGAAGCTTCGTGTGTGTGTGTGTGTGTGTGTGTGTGTGTGTGTGTGTGTGTGTGTGTGTGTGTGTGTGTGTGTGTAATATGCGTATAAAGTTTTGTCCATGTTATCTTCTGAAAATAATAATTGGAGTAATTTTGTTTAGAATTTTAACTGGCTTGGAATTTATTATTAGAAATGTGAAAATCTCGGACGAGTTCATATATGGGTCGTTCAAGTCAAAGCGGGGTAGAAATGGTGAGGGGTTGTAATTTTCATGTCGCGATAACTTCCATAATATAGAAGATGGAAAAATAAATCAAATGGGATCCTAATTAAGATGAACAGCTTTCGTATTTAGAGTTTTTCGACATCTGCCATTGCTTCGAAGTTAGGAGCTAAAACATGATTTTCAAACTTTAATTTTAACTGCTTCTATTAGGTTGTTCGGAAAGTAATTTCGTTTTTTCCTGACACAGGATTTAATTGCATTTTTCGCACCCAATTTCATACTTAAACCGCAAAATCATTTTATGTTTTAAGAGCTGATATAGCAAAGCTTGAGTGTGAAAAAGTGCAGCTGATTCTTCGCAGTAGTTTTTGGATGGTGCCCTTTTAAATATGGAGAGCAATAAACAGCATTTTCGTCATTTTTTTCTTTTTTGAAATAAAAGGTAAAAATGCTGTTCAAGCCAGAAATAAATTAGCCAATATGTGTGGAGAAGATGTGTTAACAGTACATCAGTACCAGAACTGATTTGCAAAATTTTTCCTTCAAATGAGGAGGCCAAAAACCACCTCGATCAGTTTTTTTTACAGCAAAGACCAAAACGTTTATGAGCGTGTAATCATGTTACTACCAAAAATATGGCAAAAGGTATTAGACCAGAATGGCAATTTCATAATTTAATAAATAATTTATTTATTAAACGAAAATTTCTTTTCATTTTGACACAAAAATACGAAATGACTTTCCGAACGACCCAATAATTCAATAACTTATGTTACCATTTTCGAAAGAAAAAAAATAAAGAAAGAAAACTTCTTTCTTTTATTTCCATGATTTGAAATTGTTTAAATGCATTTAGAGTAGATATTGAAAGCTTGAATAATACTAACTAAATACAAAAAAGGAAGAAAAAGATTTAATGGCAACATTACTTTGAAATAATCAGCTGACAAATTTACAGGTGGCTATATCCTTCGACTCTAGGTTAGGCATCTTGAACATGATTGGATATTCTGGTCATGTTTTCAAAACAATTACATTTGTAAATGATTGAAATATATTATTTTTTAAATGCCTACTATAATTGCATTTATAAATAACTAAAAAGATTAAGTTATTAAAACTTTTTGTTATTGGACATATGCATTAATACATCCATTAAATGCATATATCCACTGAATATATGCATTAATAAAATATAAATATGAACAAACATTAATAACCCATTTTTAATTAATCATATGCATTCACATTTCTGTTACACTTAAAAATAATCGAAAGGGCAGTCAAAATGTTCAAAAAATGAACTACAATCCTATTTAAGTATAATCGAAAATAATGATGCTAGCATATCGTTTTTGGTTTTAAATTAATCGTATGGTTTCACATTTCCATCACACTTATAAATAATTGAAAGTACATTCAAAATATTTTCAATTCAAATACCAGTCATGTTTAAAATTAATCGAAAATAGGTTCAAAACAATATTTCTGTTACAGTGAATCTTGTTCAAGCCAATCTTGCTCAAGATATCCAACCTGGAGTCGAAGGATATAGCCAGCTGGGTAAATTTCTAGAAGCTGAGTGTTTTTAAGTTCATATGTAGACAAATTTGGAAAATATTCATACGTAATCAAGAATGTGATTCGAAACCAAAAAAAAATACTATTTTGCAAAAAAAGTGCCGTGCGAAACTGAATCTCTCACATATTTAGTTTTAATAAATCAAAAGTTAAATAAATTTTTTGCAGTAATGAAATAAATCACACAGTAAAATATAAAAATGTATATCACATCTAAAAATTAGTTAGATAAATAGTTATTAGAGGAATTTGTAAATAGAAATCGCAATTATATTTGTCGATAACATTTCTAATAAAAATAACCCGATCAATTTACTTAATTTGACTGAATGGAATAATTCATAAAATAAACATTGCAATAGTTTCTAATAACTGAAAATGTATTAATAAATTTTCAGTAAGAAACTCGAAAAGAAATCATTAATAAAATATAAATACCAAACGGTTTTGAAATAAATATTTAATTAATAGCGTTTGCTCAAATAAAACGTGCCTCTTAATTTCTGAACTGATCAAACGAACAATAAAGTTGTATCCAAACTGATGTTTACCAAGTGCTTAAGAACTTCGAGAAAACACGAAATCTTCTCGTTGAGTTTTGAACTATGCAAATCAAGTCAAATCAAATCTTTGAAGAATTTTGGAGCTATGTAAAAGGCGATGGAAAAGGTAAAGGTGATTCCACAGCACAAACACGGAACTTTCAACCCCCACCCACACACACACCTAAAGATTCTTCGCATTCTTCGCGAATTTCGCAATCGATTTCTCCTTGAGAAATTCATTTCGAACCTCTCATTAAATTCGACAATGGGATTATATTTTAATTTCGAAGAAAACAGCTGTTTGTTTCCTAATTGGTGAAACATTCATAGAACTAATTAATTTGATGTAAAAAAATAGTTATTAAATAGAATTTTCAACGGAAATATTCGGAAAGAGATTTGATCAAAATATTTAAAATGGTATTTGATGCCAATGAATTATCAAATAGTATTTTTGCAATCTATAAACATAAGGAACAAGTAATTATTGAAATTTTTAATGGCTAGTTGTGCTGATAAATAAATAGTTCGTCGTAGTTTTCAAATTAGAAGAATAAATTTAATAGTTAAAGATTAATCATTGAATTACTAAAATATCGTTTGCAAAAATAAATATTCAATTTTGAAACGCCACAATAATTCTGCAACAATTTTCTTTTGTAAACGGAAATTAATCGTAATCGTATACATATTTCTACATTATTTACTTGCTATGATTTTATTCAAATGTATAATTTTCACTTATAAAGGAACATCTTATGCATAATCTTTAAAAACGATATTTTTATAATATAGTTTTATTTTTTAGCATAAATAAAAACAAATTTATTTTGTTAAAAACATCACAAATGTGGAATATTTTGAATGAAAGTGCTGTTTAAGCCATTTTAAAGACTATAATGCTCAAAATTTTGAAAAAGAGTTTTTTCTTACCATAACAATTAGAGTAATCAATAGTTAAAGAAAAAGAAATATTTTATGTGTATATCTTAAAAATAATCAAATGATTTATTAATGTAAATTAGTTTAATATATGCATTATTGTTCGTAATTTGAATAATTTCTTGTATAATGTTTTTAATATAAAAACTAATTTCATATTAACTATTACAATGCACAAATTCTTTTATTTTACTATATCACTTAAATTAGGATCCTTACACCTTAACCACTTAAATTGCAAGAATTTTTTTTAATTGCTTGAAAATGCAATTTCAGTAAATAAATCAGCTCTTTCAGTTAGTCTAGGCATTCTTAAATAATTATTTGCAATAGATTTTAAAAACATGTTTTTCTTAAGAATATGAAATATAGAGATATGTTATTACAATTGAAAATCGTCCGCATTACATTTTAAAAGAATTAATAAAAATTTGCGAAAAAATTTCATAAAAACCATCTTGGCATCACTGAAAAGCTAAAATTTTGAATTTTAAGATAACATTAAAATATTTGTGTTAAAATAATTTATTCTGAAATTACAGCAGGAAAACTTCAAAAATTCAATTACTTTCTAATTTATTCAGTATTTAATGAATTTTTTCAATTTTAAAAGTTAGTGGTATTCTTTTTTTTTTATTCTAAGGAATGTGTATGCAAAATATGACGGATATATGCTTTGTCGCCTACATGTAGAACGGGCAAATAAAAATCTGTTTAAATTAATAGTATTCTGTTTGCAGAGAATTTTCAAAGGGGAAATTTTTTTTTTCAATTTTAAATGAGACCGGATATGTGCTAAACTTTTTTTAAACATGTGAAAGATTATAAAGACGGAGTATTTCACTTTTGAGAACGATCCTTGAGAAATATGTCCGGTTTAATTGCCTCTAAGATTGAAACATAACTGCATATTCAGATAGCTATTGAATAAAAAGTGAATATTTCCATAATATACACATTGCATCAAACAGTTATTTAACCAATGCGCTTACTTCATATTTTGAGATGGAAAAAATTCATCGCTTTTAATACGATGAATTTTTGCTTGCTTAATTTGATAGTCTCGTGATTGTTTCAAACCGGTTTAAACTGGGTAATGGTTTAAATCAATTAAGGCAATTCGTAAGAATTTAGAGGATGTCTTATTTGGAAATCAAGTTGTAAATTTAGTTGGTGATAAGTCACAAAAAGTATGACTTCTTTCCTAAAACCTCTATTTTAATTAGTTTAAATTATCCCTCAACCAACAATACTTATCGTTTAAACAAACAATATTTTAATTTGTTTAATTTATTTTTAAAAAACATTGCGTGAGATATACAATAGCACTGTGATTTCCAAGGGAAAAACTACAACAGCAGACGATAGATATTTCAAAAGCTATGCTGTGAAAGCCTACTTCAAAATATAAAAAGGAAGGAATAGCCAATTTATTGTCTACACATTTTGAGGCTTAAGAAGTTTGTTGCCTTCACATTTTGTGGTTCCTAAAATCTCAAGCGAAGATAATATCTTGTTCACACATTTTAAATAAGTTTTTTTATGATTTTTTTCTCTTTTTTTTCAGCACGTTTATTGAATAATAAAGAGTGTCCCAAAATTAATGCAAGATTTGAATTTGCCCTCATTCGAGTACCAAAATGTTGCAAACCTTATGAAGAAAACATTGAAGATTAGCAAAAAAGACTATTACATGATAGAACAGCGTATTTACGCAAGATGTTTTCTTTTTTAAATCATTATATTTTTATTGAATCGTGAAGTTACATAGGATAAAGTTACGAATGGAACACTTTGAGCAAATTACCACTATGGTTTTGCTGGCTCATACGCTTTTTTTTTTTGTCGAAATTCTATATCACCATTTTGCATAAATGTGGCTGAATTTTGTTGGTGTGGTGTTGAATTTTCTTTTTCAATGCACGCATGTTTATGGACTTCTTCGCATAGACCTTTGACTTCATATTACCACAAAAAGAGAAATCCAATGATGTTATATCCACGATCTAGGGAACCAATTCTTAAATTTTTGAGCAGTGGCCGCTAGCCCTTCATCCTTTTTGAAATATTGTTGAATAATGAAAACATGATGTTCTATCGAGTAATGCTCTATCTTTACTATCCCTAAAATATCAGCTATCAAATGGTTTTTAATAGGGTTGCTGACACTTTATTGCAAGAATGAAAGCCTATTCAGATCTTGTGTGAATTTTGGCCTTTATATATTGAGAAAGAAATCCTGACTTTTGGTTTATCTCATTGGTAGGACCCCAAACAGTTAAGGTAAAAAAAAAAACAGAATCATCGAAGTTTTTTCAGCATGTTTTCGTTTTTACATTTTACTCAATTTCTTTATAGTTATTTTTATTTCGTTAGCCCTTTATTCTTTTTGAAGTATTGTCCAATAATGTCCACTGTCCATATTGTTCCATCGTGCAACGTTCTATCTTTACTAACCCTAAACTAACAACTATCAGGTGAATTTTAATAAGGTTGCTAACACTTGCTGGGGTTGGTTGGAATAAGGTTGCTGCAAGAATGAAAACGTATTTAGATCTTGTATTAATTTTGACCTATATATATTGAGAAATGATTCCTGATTTTTGATTTATCCCATAATGTAGACCACAAACAGTTTAGGTAAAAAAAAAAAACAGAATGATCGGTGTTCTTTTCAGAATGCATTGCTTTTTACATTTTACTCAGCTTCTTTATATTTATTTTTATTCCGTTAACTCTTCATTTTTTTGGAATATTATTTAATAATGAAAACATGTTGTTCTATCGTGCAACGTTTTATCTTTTCTAACCCTAAACTATCAGCAATCAGATGGTTTTTAATAAGGTTGCTGACACTTTATATCACGAATGAAAGCCTATTCAGATCTTGTGTTAATTTTGGTCTTTATATATTGAGAAATGATTCCTGATTTTTGGTTTATCTCATAAAGTAGACCACAAACAGTTGTAGTAAAACAAACCAAAATTATTGCAGCTCTTTCAGAATGCATTGATTTTTTACATTTCCCTCAGTTTCTTTATTTTTATTCCGTTAGCCCTTCATTGTTTTTGAAATATTGATCAATAACGAAAACATGTTGTTCCATCGAGCAACGTTCTATCTTTAGTAACACTAAACTATCAGCTATCAGATGGTTTTTAATAAAGTTGCTGACACTTTATTCCAAGAATGAAAGCCTATTTAGATCTTGTGTTAATTTTGGCCTTTATATATTGAGAAATAGTTCCTGATTTCTGGTTTATCTC
This sequence comes from Argiope trifasciata, assembly GCA_026543055.1. Lineage (NCBI taxonomy): Eukaryota > Metazoa > Arthropoda > Arachnida > Araneae > Araneidae > Argiope > Argiope trifasciata. The sequence goes on from JAPMOQ010019287.1 coordinate 254,026, forward strand.
ATAAGGTAGACCACAAACAGTTGTAGTAAAACAAACCAAAATTACTGCAGTTATTTCAGAATGCATTGCTTTTTACATTTCACTCAGTTTCTTTATATTTAGGTCCCTGTTAAATTGACATTAAACAAACCAATTTAATTTTTTAATTCATCTGTTTGTTTGAAAGAAAGAAAAAGGGACAGTGAACTGTGTAAAAAACACAAAGTTAAATTATAGATGACATATCGACGTCAAGCAACTACGCTGTCACGTTAAATGATTCCACTATAGTGAAAGGTAAAAGAACATTTCTTATATATTTTAGTAAAGCAATATAAACTCACATAAAAACTAAGTAACTTTTTGAATATGATTATTATAAATGTATTTAAAATAAGTTTTTAGTAACATGTAAATAGTAACTAAGTGTATAAAAAAGTAACTTTTCGCGGATTGTCTAACACTAATGAACAATAACGTTTGTCAAATCAGATGGTCAGATAGTTATTAATTTTAAAAAAATATATTTTTGAAATAAAACTAAAGAATTTTTTTCAATTTCTAACGTTTAGATGAAGTAAATATATTTTATTTATTCTCACAAGCTTTAAGAAGACAGTTTTTGTTCTGCAAATTATGAAATATTCTTGTAAAAACTTTCAACGTAAAAAATAAAAAATTGCTACTTGTAATAATGTTATCGTCTGCTAAAATTTTTTTTTCAAATGGCACAAATTGGGAAAAAAAACATTTCATAAGATTTTTGTGAATAGGCTCTGTCAAGTTTTTAAAACAAATGTTTTTAGAGCAATGCAAAAGGGTAATTTTTTGTTTAGTAAAATGAAATCGTAAAAATGAAAACTTTACTATCTTTTTTTAAAAAAAAAACTTAAGAAAAGAAAAAACAGATGCAAAAGGCGTATTTTTAACAGCCTTTCAAAGGGATTCTCAAATGTAAACTGACACTTAATGCGTGGGAGTATTTCAGCAAGAAAAAAAAATTCAAGCTGACAATAAATACTTTTTCCATAAAAAAAACGAAATAAACATTGATTTGCATATAACTGTAATTTTTTTTTTGAGTTTGAGTAAAAAAAATTTGAATTTGAAATTTTTTGTGATTACAATATTTTCTCTTAATATAGTTTGTATATAAGTAAAAATATTCTTTACAATTTTATTTTATCAAGTTTTTAATATTTTTTTAAAGAATTTTAAAAATATTAATACAGTATATTCCACAAGAATACTTTTTATCTTTTTAATTACTTCGTTTTTACGCATACACATTCTATAACATTAAATACAACTTCGACAGTCAGACAGACCTTGATAAATATCGATCGAAAATGTATAAAAAATGTACAATCTTGGTGTATAAAGACCATGTACTAATTTTCATCTATCTAGTTCAAAACATTTTTTTTTACTTTTCCTCATAGAAGACATATTTCGAAAAATGTGTTTTTTAAACTGTTAGAAATATGAAGCGTAAATATACGTCAAAATCTTAAACTCTATTTTTTTACGATTACAATACTTTTTTTTTGAAAACTTCTTTAAATTAATAAGAATAACAATTTCTTTCAGAGTCTCAAATGTTTGCCAAATTATAAACTTGGTTGTCATAAACTTACTTTAATTAATTTTAAAAGCTTTGCTTAAGCCAAGAAAATAGTTTAGTCAAAAAAGTCCCATAAGAATATAGATAATTTTTGCATATCAAATGCAGAAGAACCTAATAAATTCTAAAAGGAAATCATTTACTTTCCTTACAAATTTTCTTGAAAAACTTCATTATAAATCCAATACTAGTCGCCTTTGACGGTCACTTTTAGACCAAAATATGAGAAATGCCTGATTTCAATTAAACTTCTTGGGCATAATTTATTCATGGTTTCCTCCAAAAAAGTATTTTTAAACATCATAATACCGAGTAATTTATATAACTTTATACCAATTCTTTTTATTGGGAACATGAACCTTCCTTAAGGAATAAGGCTCAAAACATCAAAGTGTCATTAGAAGCATAAGTATGAGAGTAATCTATTTTATAATTGCACGTTTCCTAACATGATAGTTTAACTTTCATTTCGTTTAGTTGGTTATATTAACGTCCCGTTTTAAAGCAACACGAAGGCTATTTTGGGACGGACCTCGTCATTTTGAACCATGGTCAGATGAAGAGGACGACACCTGAACTGGCACCCCTCCCCTCCACACCAGCGTGAGGACGTTTGGCCTTGACAGATTTAACGTGCAAGAGACCCCCTCACACGACAGTTCTTCGGCGGAATCGAGTCTCGAACCTGAAGCCCTCCGGTTCCGAAGCCGAGACCTTACCACCGAGCCACAGCGGCCCTTTAACTTTCTTTACACTTTTCTTACTTTTTTATTATTCCACATAAATTATGGAAATATGGGAAAAATTCATTTGTATTTCACAGTATGGAAAAAAACAAACAAATTATTCATTATTTGATTAAACAATTGAAACTGTTTAGGCCCCTTTACAACTTTGAAGACTATTATTATTAAGCTATTCTATAACACACAAAAAAATCAAAAACTCTCAAAATTCAATAAATAGTGCACGGCAAATAAATTAATATCAAAAATAAGTATGTTAATTAATATAAAAATAATTTATACTATTTAAATTTATGCCCTAGTAAGATTCACCTACCTCCCTACTGTAAGATCAACAGCCAAGAGATAATCACTTAGGGAATTTTAGGAGGAAAGTTTGTTAGCTGCGCATGCGCAAAGCTAACTGCGTACTGACGGAGAATTATGTCAAACCTTTTTAAGTGTTGTACTTTGTGTTGTCCGTGTAGCGTCTTCACTGTTAAATATATATTGAAATTTTGTAAATAAATTATTTTTGACCATGGTTACCAATTTACTGTGCCCAGTATATGAAAACTTTACTCGCCCCCCCCAAAAAAAAATGCCAAAAGCCGGCTTAGTTTTTAAACAATTAAAATGGTAATTAACTATCATAGAATGTGCATAATTCTATGATACTTGATTTCCGCTCTAATCATGATCCAATACCTAATTTCTAAGCCTGTTGAAAATTACATATAGTTCCAATTAGAAAATTGCACTGAGATTAATTATATTAACATCCCATTTTAAAGGAATACTAAAGCTATTATTTAGTAGGAAATATTAATTTTGAGACATGATCAGATGACGAAAATGGCAATTGAGTTCACACCTATTTCTTTGAACTTCTGCTCTATATCAGCGTGAGGATATTTGACTCGAACATATTTAACATGAGTCAAACCTGCTCTCACGTTTCAACCACTTCGGTATTGAAGCCAAAATCTTAATATTACCCCGCTTTTTTCATATTTGAGCAAAAAATTAAAAAGATCTATATTATATATTAACTGTATCAAACATATATGTATCCCATAAATTTACGTTTTTTTTCTTTTTATGCAGAACCTCGATTTTAGCATTCATATTTAGTCTTGAAGTGAATTTACATCAATAATGACCTATCTTATTTAAATCAACACATTGGGCTTAGATAGCCTGGTTGGTACGGCGTTGGACTTGAATCCCTAAGGTTGATAATTCGAACCCCGTCGGCCTAAGAATCTCAGCGGTTGTGGTGACTGGTGCGTGTATAAATCTGTCGCGGTCACAAAGCTCTCCAAGTCGTGAGAATACTACTGGGGGCACTGATTCAGACATGATCTTTCTCTGATATGGTCTAAATTACGATTTGTGGATGAGTGAATGAAGTCCAGTCTATAAAAAGAGTTGTGACGAGAGAGTACTATCTCGTACTCTGGGCCCCAAATAGCGCTACTGAAAAAAAAGAGACGCAGAAAATTTGGATTAAATCGCAATGACTTTTTAGTCAGCGGGCTTATCAATGACAAATATCATTAAAAAAACAAATCAATAAATTAAGTTAAACCAATTAATGACATAGGGAAAAATCATGAGCTGTTTCGAAGATTAGTTAAAAGCTCCTTGCATAAAAGCACGACAAAACAAAACCAAAATATGTGATGTTACAGTCACATGACAGTAGTTTCTGTACTCTAATTTACTTTTGTTTTAAGTCACATCTTTTTATATTTCCAGCAGGATACGAAATTCATTCAAATAATATGTTGGCAAAGTGCACATGATATGTATCACGTGTTTATAAATTAATTAAGACAAACTTCATGAAAATTAATCCAGTTATAGTTACAAAAGCAAATAATATCGTTAAGCCGTTAAAATGCCGTTACAATTTGATTACCGCACGCCGATATTTAACTTCTCTTGTTTCATGTTCTTAAAGGTAGAATATGGTAACAGATATTTCACTCATTTTCTAGCGTAATAAAGTCTATAAACTTTGCATATTTGAATTTTCTTGATCTCAATGCATTATTTTAGTGTATCCTAAGCTTAGTTATTTTTCAATTAATTAACCTAATTATTTTTTATTTCTTACGTGTAGTTTCGATTTGTAGTATAATGATCGATATTACTTCCAAGATTCCAAACCAAATCATTTGTTATTTTTAATGATAAATAGTAAATTTAAAAATAAATAGCAGAAAATAAATTAAATTAAAAGTCATACTTCTTAATATGTCAATAGAGTTGCAAAATTGCGTTTTTAAATGCTTTTTCACAAATAATAAGTACAATTCTAATCTTTCTTTAAGAAATCAGAGTATATATATATATATATATATATAATTCATAAAAATATAACGTGGAAATGAGTATAATATAAATCAATACATTTCTGTTATAATGTTACGTATTTTATCATTGTTTAAACAATTGAAACACTCTACTTAGTTGAAACCGTCTGATAATTAATACCCTCAAAAGTTAAACAAAATTATTATATAATTAGATTATCCGATTCATTTCTTAATTGGGTAAAAATGCTTTCAGAAGATATTAAGTACGAAATTAAAATGTGTACATAACGATGAACTATAGACAAAAAAAGTCATGAAACATGAAATAAAAATACCACTATAATTTTTAATATTTAGTAGTTTTAAGCAATAAGAATTTAGAAATCTCTTTCATACGTGTCTTCATTTCATTATTTTCTTTAACAAAAAAGGGTCTTTAGCTTACTTATCCAGAGACCCAGACTTTGCCATTAAATAAAAGTAAAAAATTGTGTGTGTTTTTTATATTACTGAAGTCCAAAAGGAATAATATTTAACTAAGGATTTTCCAAAAATATACCTTTGTTTTTATGTACGAAACAAGATTTTTTGCTAAGAATTTGGAGGAAAATGTTTTTAAGAATTTTGGAAGATAAACAACTATTGTAATAGTTTGAAATATTCTTAGAAAAATTCAAAGCGTTTTTCAGCATTTGAGGATTTTACTAGTGTTCGATATTTATTGTAGTTTAATTCCTTTTTTATGCTGTTTACAAAACCTCATGCTGTTATGTGTTGTTGCTCTCGATAGGTTATCTGATTTAAAAAAAGTTTTTTGCTAATTTTATTTTTTGCTACTTCGTAAATAAATATTTATGTTTAAATAATTCACTAAATTGTAAGTAACTTAATTGCAAATTGTAAAATTCGATGAATTCATTCTTTATGCATTCTCAGTTTGTTGCAAAAATATTCTATAGAATTTTGTAATCCATAAGATTAAGGATTAAAATTTAATAAAATTAATAGAATAATTAATAATTCAATTATGTGGTATCGCAATATATTGTCATCGGGAGGTCATGACTGTAATATAATTTAGACTCCTGCTACACCAGGAAGTAAGATAAAAATCAATTCTAAATTCTAACGGTAAATATGGACAAGAAACAATTTAACTTAACCATCTGTTTATAATATCATTTCATATATCCAAACCACTGTATGATTATCTAACCCTAATCTTTATCGAACTTTAAACGTCAAAAGCCTTAATTCATAGAAACGAAGCGAAAATCTAATATTTGTCGAGTAAAAGTGTGTGTTTTTACTGCTGTTCAAATTGTCGTTAGTTTGGCGAGCATTTCAACAGTTGGCGCCAAAACATCGAGAAAAAGTTAAATATCTAAAGACGAATTGATGGTCAATGTGAACCCAATACTATGTTTTTTAAATTAAAGAAAAAGAAATAAGGAGAATTTTTTAAAATACTTATAGAAGGGAATATCCTAAAAAATCCCTGTCAAAAAATCTTTTTGACATGCGAAATAAAATTGTAAATTTACCAAACAGAATCTGATTGAATGTTTTATTTTGAATGTTAATGCTTCTGTGGATATTAAAAATGGCGAACAGTTTAATGATTAAGAAATGTTTTTCGCTTTTCGACAAAATCGAACATTTTTTTAAAAAAATAAACGTTATATATAAGTGTGTAGAAAAGTGACGTGTCGTTAAGTCGATTTTCAGTATAATAACAGATTATTTGAGTGATTTATAGGAAAAAATCCACTCAAAAAAGTGTCAAATTTATTTTCTTATAAAATTTTTTTAAAAAAACGCAGTGCATTAATGGATTTGAAATAACTTTAAATAACTGGTGTAAGGTAAGAAAAAATGTATTATAATTTCAAATAAGGTCAGTTTATTTCAAATCAAAGCTTCAAAAAAAATTGAAACTGAGTTTTTGAAACTCATATTTCCTACTCAACTGTCACCTAACTCATTTTCAAAATAGTTTCAACGTTGTAAAAGAAATCGTTTGACGAAACTCATTTCTCATCATTCCGAAAAAAAATCGATACGTTTCGAACATTTAAGGAAATGCTTTGAACTTACCGCTGTTCACGTACATTATTTTTATGGTATTGAAATACAGTAGACGTCTGCGAAAAACGGGATTTATAGATACGCTCCAAAGAAACGTTAACTTTTGATAAATATATTTTTCTGTAACTAATATTTGATGTCTGTAAAAATGATGAATCATCAGGTTACCTTTAGGTGGAGGTTGGATGTATAAATCTATACATCTATCTCAAATTGTAAGATTTTGCTGAATGCAATTGATTGAAAAATAGCCAAGTTTGCTATGTCTTTAATATAATTTTTTGGCGAAATATTAAAGACCTTATGGTTCGAATTCTTTAAAAATTCTTGTAAATAAAGTATTAATTCTCACTTTATCTTCATCTTAAAACGAGAAATTCTTGTATGGAGATACAATTTTTCATTTCTTGTATCTCGGAAATGTCTTTAAATATAAGGATCAGATAATGTTTTTCTTTATCTGTTGCAGTCTTTCCAGAAAAAACGCGATTTTACAAACAGAAAAAAAAAAACTTTTTTATAACTATTGGAATAAATGTATTCAATTTATGCTGCGAAATTGTTTGCATAGTAGTATAGACATCAGAAAAAAGCAAGTGACTTGTTTGTTGAGGATCCTCGGATCGAGACATGCTTTTTACTGCATATTTTATGTTTTTTTTTTAAGTGTATTTATATAGGTGTCTTCCCTAAATAAACGGTGATCGCGGTGGCTTGGTGGTAAGTTTTCAGGTTCCAGTCTCGATTCCACCGAAGAACAGCCGCGTAAGGGGGTCTGGTGAACGTTAAATCAGTCAAGGCCAAACGTCCTCGTGCTGGTGTGGCATGCAAGTTTGGAGAGGCGAATACCAGCTCAGGTGTCGTTTTCGTCATTTGACCGTGGTTCAAAATGACGAGGTCCGTCCCCAAATACCCCTAGTGTTGCTTTACAAAGGGAGACGTTAAAATAACTAAACTAATCCTGAATAAATGAGAATTTTCGGACAAAAAACATTTTTGTCACTATTAGAGCCTTTTTATATCTACACTCATGCTGACGATGTTCATATGGTGTCATCTAGTATATTTTCATGGTATTTACATTCTTGTCATAGGATATTAGTGAGCTAACCTTTCTGTCGCGGGCCAAAAATCGAAAAAGAAAGAGTTAAAATTTTACTAAAATTTTAAAAACAATATACAAGTATTACAACTTAAATACGGTAGTGTGATGATGGAAATTGCGATTTCATTTTTAAAAGTTCCTTATATTTAAGTTCGAAGCGAGATGTACTGATTCTAAGGAACGAGGAAAAGCTCATCTGTCAGTCTACTTTTGAAATGGTTATTTCTGAGGTTCGTTGTTGAAAACACTTGTTCACATATATAAGATGAGGCAAACATAGCACTGATTTTCTGAGAGTGCGATTTTAATTTTGGAAAAGTTACTTACGATAATGATTTGTAAAACTCTAACTTTGGCACATTTAGAAATCACTTCATGAGATAATTGTTGGATCGTAACACAGTTCATTCAAGCTGCAAATCTGACCTCACCGCTTCACAATTTATGCTGATTGGCATGGTAAAAGTTTCCAATTCTGTTTGAATAGCACTGTTGAAATCTGCGTTCGAACTCAAAATGCAGTTTTTTCAAGTCATCTTAATAACTCTTAAGCTTCTCTTCGTTTACTGAGGACATTGAATTGAACCTCAGGAAATGAGAGAAGTCGCTGGAGCTTAAAATGCGCAATCTGTCACATGGGATGTCAAATTCATGCATATTGCATTCCCGTATATCTGCAGCCCGAGAAAGAGATTAACGCTTGTTGGCGCCAATCTACGGCTATAACTAACAAAGAAGCTTTGTTAAAGTGTTTGTTTTAGCACTTTATCAATAGAAAGTTGTCTGTACTTGCTATCTTCGTCAATTTATATTTTATAGAACAAATCTAGAGGAAGTAAAAAATACCATCAGCCCTTTGAAAAAAAGAAAAAAATATTTAATAAAAGCAGAGGATATCAGAAACAGAAAGGGGAAACGAAATTACCCTGATTTATTGACTCACATGTTGTGAGTCAAAGTAATATTAATGTCCCGTGTTTTTAAAGCAACGCTAGAGTTATTTTGAGATGGACCTCGCAAATTTGAACCACAATCAGATGACAAGACGGCACCTTAGTTGGTATCCCCTCTCCAAACTTCCACAGCACACCAAAGGGAGAATGTTTGGTCTCTGCGGATTAAATGTTCACCATACCCGTTTGCATTACATTTCTTCGGTGGAATTAGGTCTCGAACCTGAAATCTTCCAGTTCCACCAGATCACCGCGATCCACTCGGAATTAATAGACATTGAAGACAACAAATGATAATCAGAGAAAGAGTTGTACCAAAAAATAGTTTTAATAAATTCGCAGAGTTAGAAACACTTTGTCTTGAAAATATTTTTATCTTGAATATAGTTAATTCCCTTAGAAATAAATCACGTAGAAAGCAAAAGAAACAATGGTAATAAACCTTTAACTATACGTAATGCAATTCACAGAGAGAAATGTAATTTATTTTTTAACTAATTGCGCTATACTTCCTTAATGAGAAAATAATTCAAGTATAAAAGATTGCTAGGAGACTGTTCTTAATTTAATTTCAACGGTAATTTGTTGTAAGTCTCTTGTACAAAAGTAGTTTTATCTTTTCATGTAGAGATAAGTAAGCTCATAAAATTGTAATAAAATGAGCCATACGTCATTATATCTAAAAAATCAAATAATCTACAGTTCGAAATGTATTTCTTGTCGGCATAATTCGGTTTTAACGGCGATCAAAAGGCGCCAAGAAAGATGTAAAATATATAAATTCACCAAATTATAAAAAAAATATAAATTATTATAAATTATTTCGAAAAATTTAATATGAATTTGTTTGTAAATTTTATAATGAATTAGTTTGAAAAATGTTGAACATGCAAATCGTATGCTATATGATTAACATCGCCAAATTGGCCAAAAAAAATTCTTGGCGCTTTTTGGCAGCCATTAAAATCAAAATGAACCTTTCAATATTTTCTGTTTTCTCTGAGAGGCAATTTTTTTTCTTTTAACGGCGGTTAAAATGTTTGCCCAGTTTAACAACTAATTTTTTTTAACAAATTTATCTTTAATCGAGTCTCATTTTAGTTTATATATTTCAATAACATTATTTAAAATATAACTGAGGGTTTTGTCAGAATTTTATTTAATTATGTTACAGAATCAAATGTTATTTGATAAGGAATTCGTCCAATTTAATTTCATAACCGATTATTCTTTGTCGGTATTTTTAATCCCATGATAAATGCTCCGATTTTCATAAATTGAATTTGATTTAATTTAACTTTATATGCAGAAAAGGAGATTAAAATTATCTCGACGATGAAATAACAAAAAACAAAGAGCAGAATGTTCCTAATTTTAAATCTTCTTATAAAATCAAGAATCATTTTCAATTAACTTAACAGAAAATTTAATTTAACATCGATGTTTGTCTAATCTGTGAAACTATATTTTTCTGAAAAATTGTTACTAAAAGATAAATATGTATGCAGATGTATATATATGTATATAAATATGTATATATATATATATTTCTTACAGTATATAAAATAATTAAGAAATATACAAAAAATCAACAAAATGATTTAATTTTTAATTAAAGCTATCTAAGAAATATCATCGTTTATTAATGATGTCGTAGTAATATCTTCTATTAATTATGATTAATAAAGTATTACAATATTTAGTTAATATCTATTATTTTATTGCTGAACTGTACAACATTTTAATTGGCAAAAAGTAAAAATGCAAACGATCTATTCATTAAATATCATATAACGTATGCTTGACATTTTATTTCGATAACTCTCTTTCTGATGAAAATAAACATGTTTAAGTTATTTTTAACGCATTTCATGACTTAATTAATGTTTATATTTAGCAGAATAAATGCATTCCCTAATTAAAAAAATAAATTTGAAAACGTAAGCGCTTGAAATAATTGCAGTTTATTTTTTATCTTTCATTTATCGAATTTTGAAATCGCTTTGAAAGAACATAGATTGTTGAATATCAACATTCTACATAAGATGTTCTGGCTAATTTATGGGATTAAACTGAATCATGATTGTTTTCTTGAATTGTTCAAAATGAGTTGGATCATTAAACTGTTAGGGAGTTTGAACAATGAAAAGCATAGCAGTTAATGTAAGGTATTAAAAAATGCGGCATTATTTGACAAACAGTCTTTTTTTCAAGAGCTGACGTGTCACATGAACTTGAATAGAATGAAATCATGTCAGTATGTCAAATAAACTTCCGTTGGATCTCTACAATTTAAATTTGAAATCCAATTAGCCTCTTGAAAAAGAAAACAAAATGTGGATAGAATGCATAATGTTCTATGGTCTCCGATAATGATTCAAATAAATTGATTCCACTCGAGACAGATTTTAATTCACATTAATCGAATTCTCTTGGAATGTTTTAACATATATATGTGTTCGACTCGCATGGTTTCACATCTCTCATAGCTCACTTGATCACACATTGAATACTCTAACTCACCTTTTGTCGTAAGGATAGATTTGAATGACCGGACCACCACAGCAGCATTGGTGGGAACCGAGGGAGAGTCCTAAGAACTATCTCGAGGAACTCTTTCTGGTGAGAAGTACTTCCGTCATTGGGAGGAGGTATTCGAGCCCCACAAAGTATTTACACCCACTAGGATAGTAGGAACCAACCACCATTACAAAAGCTTATCATCCTCATGTTTGAAAATTTTCTTGAGGTAGGAGTCAGGGATCTAGTAAATTTAAACCACTTATGGCTAAATGCAATTCACATGAACTCATGCATCAAAAACTCAATCTCATGAAACTTAATATTCAATAATACGCAGAATCATATGAGTGTTTTAGCATGTAATAGTGTTTCATATAAACTGACTCCACTCATGACTCATTTCAATTCACATCAGTCTGTTCCTCTCGTGAAAGAATCTATTTCCAGATAATTGAATCTTCTTGTGATCAGAACCGACTTTCTCTGTGAAGGGGCCCGGGTGCAAGAAACCATTTAGGGCCCTGAATTTTTAGAAAACACACGAACATTTGCATATTTATTTCATAATGTCTGATTTTGTTTTTGCAATTAATTACTCCAGGAAAATTACAATTTCTTTTCCGATACTTGGTATAGCAAGAGCATTTAAGCATTAACCCATATGTTCGACAGAAGATAATCCTTTATTTAATTTTAATTTGCTGAAAGAGGGTTCAGCATTTATTATATTTAGTAACTGGCAATGTAAAGGATTGAAAAAAATAATACATTAGATATAAACAAAAGTAGACAGCGGACGATTTGCAAATCTATTTGAACACAGCCTCTACTTCTGGACGCTGGGCACGCTGCTGTATCTTAACCTAACATATCTGAAGGGGACTTCTTTATTCATGGATGAATCTTACACGCCTTTTATAGATATCACTGCGATCTTTACCTATTAAAAGCGTTAGTCGATGCTCAGTCAGCCATATGGAAACAAGCTTGTAGACTTTTAGTATGCGTCACATTATTATTTTTCAGAACACTATTTTAACTCTTAATCATAATGGGGGCCCCCAAGTCGTGGGGCCCGGATGCACAACATCCGCCTCACCCCCCCCCCCCAGATGGCTGGCCTGATGCTATTACACATATCTTGATTCCACTCTTGGCTAAAGTAAATTGAATCCCCTCTTGGCTAATCATAATTATTATGGGAATCAATTTACGGGGGATTGAATTTACTTAATATATATAACGTGATGGGATTCATTATACTTAATATATATATAACGAATTTCAACTCATGAATCAAAAGCTCACTCATAAAAAATGCGATCAAACCCGGATACATGTTTTTATGTGTTCGATTCGCATAGCTTGACATCTCTGACTATGTATTTCAATTCGCATTAATCAAATCGTCTCAAGATTCTGTTACATACGTTGACTCTCTTCATGGTTAAACTGAATCCACTCATGGCTAAACGTAATTCCCTTTGATATACAACGGATTTCAACCTTAAATTAAAAATTCACTCTAAAAAATGCAAAATGCATATATTTTCGAAATTTCGTGATTCATATAAAAAATCATGTGGCAACATATGAATATTTATAAAACTCATAAATCGTAACCTCATATTTTTTTAATTTAGTTATTTTTAATTTATTTATTTATTGAAATTTTCAAACTGTAACAGGATTTTCAATGTTATAATATTTTAAATAAAAGTACCTTTTTACATCTAAAATTTTAACATGAAAACATTTTTATTCGAATAAATTCTGAATAGGACAGCTAGCAAAATAGAACTATTTGAAAGCAAATATTTAGCTAATATAATTTATTCAAATAAAATTAAATCTCAACACAAACTTAATTGAATCAACAAAGTTGTGTGCATCAAACACATATTTACGGAATCCTTATGAATTTTGAGGTAGCTCTACATCTCTCCTTTCAGTTCTCCATTATGCAAATCAAAATCAGAGGAATTTCTGAGTTGTATTATGCTGATGAGGAAGGCAAAGGTGATGCCATCGCGCAAACATGAAACTTTTTTTTAATGAGAGATACCTCGCATTCTTCGAGAATTTCGGGATCGATTTTCTCTGAGAGCTCATTTCGAACTTTCTCCACATTAGAAAGATGTTTTAATTTTGAGAGGCAGACCTCTTCCTCTCCGTCAGGCTTAACTCATTAAGTAGTTCTGAAAAGAACCTTATAAAGATAGTTTTTAAAAACTTTAAAATATAGCGTACTGAAATGCTTATTATTGTATTAAAAATATATTTCTATTTTATTTACTTACAACTTTTCAATAGTAATTAAAGATTGATTGTCATAAATTTTGAAATCAATTTCTTCTTAAATTGACCAATAGATGGCAGCACTGATATGGAGCCTAAATTTCATTAAATTATTCATTTAACTACCTACTATATTTTGATTTTGATTTGTTTGGATTTTTCTGGCGCAAGACCCCTATTTTGACTATGCTGCGCCAAACCATTGTTAAAACCATACGAATGTGCAATGATTAAAAACGGATCATGTATAAAAAATTTTAAAAACAAAATTTAAATGAGTGCATAAAATTTGATAGACTTTAAAAAGACAAAAGTTTGAGCATGGGATGTATTACCAAGTAATAAGTGAAGTGGTGTGTTCTCGTTTAGAAAAATATCAAACGCTGAGCATTGAAACGTGGGCATTCTGATATTATACGTTGGACAGACATTTGACAGCCACATTGAGAGCAAAGAGGTGGTTGTTCACCCAGTTATTGTAAGTTTTATTGTTTATTGTTAGTTTCTAGGTCCCGCTGAGATTACCATTTGCAATAAAGAAGTATTTTAGTGCGTTTATTTAATATATTTTGATGCATAATAATCACGTAAAATCCACATACGTATGAAATTTTAAATAGCCCCATCAAAAAAGTAAAATTAAAAAATCTGTTTCAAATATCTATCAATACAAGCATAAAAGAAATCAAGTGTTATAAAACTATCTAAAAACTAGGCCTCAACAGCTTCGATCAGAAATTTAAAAAATAATAATAATAGTGTTTGATGGACTTAGAAGATTTGTAAAAAATAGATTTCTATTTTAATTATTTCCAACATTTTAATAGTAATTATTTTTTATTATTAAAATCCTGAAACAAATTTTTCTCAAATTCACCTCCAAAGGCATCCCTGATATTAAAACAAAGTTTCATTAAATGTTTCGCTAATCCCCAATTATGTTTTGAAACATTATAATAGTAATTTTAGATAGATATAATCATAGATAATCTACATATGAGGGAAATTTTAAAAAATAGAATTAAAAAGTAAATTTTAAAAGTCGGTTTCGAATTTCTATCCATACAAACATTAAATAAATCAAGTGTAGTAAAACTGTGCGAAAACCAATCTGGGATTACAGCTTCGATAATAAATTTTTGGAAAAACTCAAAGGTGTTTTGAGTTTTTCATTCTCATATAATCTTCATTCAAAAATAATCACAAGAAGAATCTTTGTTACATAAATTCTAATAAATATTTTATTAGAATTTTAACTCATCCGTTGACTTTTTTCAAAAAGGGATCAATTTTTAATATTCTTCTTTTAAAACACAAAGAGAAAACATCTAAGTTTCCCTCTAAAAACATAAAACTAAGCAAAAAGTATAAATATTATAACTCACAAACTCAATTCCTTCTTAAATTCAAAGGTAGATAGAATCATTGAAGAAAGGAATAAAAATTTAATTAAATTCATCAGTTATAACTGAATTGCATTTTAAAAAATTATAATACTATGTATATATATTATAATCATAAATAATCTACATACATATGAAATTTTATACAATCCCATCAAAAAGTAATTTAAAACATTTATTACAATTTTCAATATAAACAAAAAGGAAATCAAGTGTAAAGCAAATATGTAAAAACACAAGACGTAAATACAAGTCCGATCATAAACTTACAAAAAATCAAGGATGTTTTGAAATTTTTTTTTTTCGTATATAGCCTTTATTCTGAAATAATCTTAAGGAATTTTCTTTATTACATAACTTCTCAGAAATATTTGATTAAATTTTTAACCTATTGTTTGATTTTTTTCTAAATTTGTTTTTTTAATGCTTCTATTAAAAGGAAAAAAACATTTTTTTTTCTCTAAAATCATAAAACTAATCAAAAAGTATAAATATTATAAATCTTAAAATCAATTTATTCTCAAATTCACCACCAGATGGCACCTTTTATATGGGATACAAATGTCATTACATTATTCAGTTAACTGCCAAATATGTTTTTCAAAAAATTATTATAGTTGATATAGATAAATATAATCAAATATAATCCACATAAGTATAAAATTTTAGATAAATTGAATCAATAAGCAAAAAAAATCGGTTTCTATCGGTAACGGAAATTTCAAATAAATTAAGTATAGTAAAAGATGTGCATAAATCAAGCCTCAACTACAGATTTGATAGTAAACTTTTCAAGAAATCCCGGATGTTTTGAAGTCTGAATTCGTAAGTAATCTTCATTCCAGGATTATAGCAAAGAAGAATCTTTATTGAGTAACTTCCTTACGAATATTAGTTTACATTTTTAACTTATCGTTTAATTTTTTTTTTCTAAAATTGATCTTTTTTTAATATACCTCCATTAAAAGATAAATTGAAAAGAACACATTTTTTTTCCTCTAAAAACTTAAAACTAAGCAAAAAGTATGATATTTTAACAGTATTCCACGCCTTCATAAAATGTTTTTTTTATTATATTTCACACGTTAAAACCGTACCAAACTTATCAGATCAGTCGAAATAAGTTGAGTTTTATCAACATTTTTGAAAACTTTTTTCAGAAATTAGGAATCGAAATCTTTTCAGCTATTGACAGGAATTTCGGGGTTTAAATGAAGCAAATAGTTTTTTTTTTCATTTGTACCATTTGGATTTATCAGGAAAGATTTTAATTCTTCTCAAAGAGGGAGAGATAACTTTACAAAAAAAGGAGTTTAGATGTTAATAATTGTCACCGTGTTATCGTCTGCCATTCTAACTTTTTCTAAGCATCTAAAATGAAAAAAAAAATGTTTTCTAGTTGACGTTTCCTTTTTGGCATCAAGACTTTCAAGAAATAAAGTTTTATTTCGGAAACTAAGAGAGAGAAAAATAATTTTCAGTTTGTGAATTAGAGCCTCGAAATACAAGTTCCTGTTCTTTTAAAAGTTGAAGTTAACTTAGTAGCACGAAAGAATTTTTCATATTTCGAACTGTTATCAACTTTCAAGATCTCTACCACACCATTTGAAATTAGTATAATTAATAAATTCGAAAAAGAATTTGAAAAAATTTTAGATTAATTTATTAATATCTGTAATTTGACTTCTTTAAATTATATTGCTATAAAAATCCGGGCATTTTTTTTTTGGCAATTTGTACTTATTTGCCTTGATGTAATTTATAATATACACTGATACAATATAATCAATATACTGGATCTTACTCAAAATAATGCATTTAATCAATTTCTATTTTTGTCTATTTGATCAATTTGTATTTTTTTCTACTTGATTAATTTGTATTTTTGTCTACTTTTGCCAATTAAGAAGGAAGTAGTCAAATAGCAATAGTTTCTCTCAAACAAATAATATTTCTCTTCAAAACAATTTATCTGCATGTGATACGTATTTGAAATCTTTATATTTGTGTGAAATGATTGAGCTCTATTTGCTGCAGGATTGTTAGATGAATATATATATATATATATATATATATATATTTGCAATTTTGGTTTGTAATTGTAAAGTAATAGTTTGAAATTTGGTTCTAATATTTTAACTGAATATTTATAAACAGCTTTCAGATCAAATTTCAGAGCTGATCAAATTAATCACTTTGATCAACTCTTTGTACTCAGTAACAATGCAAAAAATCATAGTATTTACTTTTTTATATGTGCTTTGCCAATTAAGCTCAATTACAAACGCATTTAATCCTTCATTTACTTTTTCTGCAAATTGCTTTTCAAAGCGAAGGAAATTTTGCATTATTTTTAATTATTCTGTTTATTTCATTGAACTTGTCACTTCATTAGTTAAATGTGTGGAAAAGAAGCGTTCAAAGGAAACTAGACTGATGTAGCCATTTCATGAAAGTTACAACCATTTATATTCGATGCAATTATGTTGGCATATCTTGCGTAAATTACGAGAGGCCGCGGTAGCCTAATGGTAAGGTCTCGGTTTCGAAACCGGAGGGTTGCAGGTTCCAGGCCCGATTCCATTGAAGAATCGCCATGTAAGGAGGTCTGGTGCACGTTAAATCCGCGGGGGTCAAACGTCCTTTTGCTGATGTAGTGTGGGAGGGGGGTACGAACTCAGGTGTCATCTTCATCATCTGACCTCGGTCCAAAATTACGAGGTCCGTCCCAAAATAGCCTTAGTGTGGCTTCAAAACAGATGTTAACTAAACTAAAACTAAACATGTGTATACATTGCATATGTGTATCCATATACATTGCATTCATTTCATATAATCTGACAATCACTTGAAAGATTACGCTGTCTCGAGGCTTCATAAGCTAATTTCATATTGTAATATAATCAGTCGTGCAGGAAGACTGCATCCGAATAATTCAACTACCAATTTTTAAAAAAAATCGCAATTTCCTGCTGCTTTTAATTTATGAAAAGTACATTGTAAAACTTTAAAAAAATAATTATTCTCGTAAATTTCTAAATGCTTATATGATTGTCTCCATAAATATTATGATATCTGCTCACAATCCAAAGCATTCCACACTTTTTACAAAATTTTGATGAACCTGAATGGTTTAATGTTAAGCTCTGGGTTCCGGTTCCGAGATATTTCTTAGATTTACATTTCGGTTCCATATATATAACCTTCCATCGGGCGCGCGTATGTGAGAGATCCACTAGAGAGGAATTTCGTTTAACAACTTTAGATCTGGTAGCACTAGGAACGCCTGTCTGTCTATTTGTCCCCCGCCCTTTGACCTACTTTCAGTTATCGTCGTAAATTTGTGGCGTTAATGGATCTCTGCCGATCAGATATTTGTATTTTAGAGATACGCGCGACCGTTCATGTAAGTTTTTGTTACATCTGATTTTGCATGATTTGACAAATAAATCCGTATTGTTTTAGACTGGCGATAGCTGGCAAATGCACTTACGAAGGAAAATGTTGAAAAAAGACCCCCACATCTCTAAAAAGTGAGATAAAATTAAAGGTGCTGAAGAGAAAAGCCGAACTAGGCATTGAGTTGGAAGATGCGACGTCAGGGAAAAAACCCTGCCAAAAAGAAAAGCGAACTAGAATCACGAGGTTCACTTGTGAGATATGACAGAAATTTATATGTTTGGAGCACACTAAAACGCATTTGCTGAAATTGCTACGCTGCACTGAAATAACAATGACACTATTTTCTTCCTTTTCATATCTAATTTTCAATTACGTTTTCCTTTTTATGCATAAATTCTGTATTTTTGCACTTCTATATTTTGTATGCAAATTGTTAAAATATTGGCAATTGCATTTATATTATTTTTAAATCAATTCAGTTAAGCTATGATCATTTTATACTGTTATTGCAATTTTTGTTTATATAGTTTTTGCTTCTTTTTAAGTAAAAAATGTTTAAAGTAATTGTAGTTATTAATCCTAATCTATTTACTATATAATTTTAATAGTTACGCTATTGAAAATTTACAATTTACAATAGCGTATGTAGGAAATACACTCGACCTTTCATGTTGGTATGACGGCCGGGCTCGCTGGAAGGATAATACCATCCTTATGATCATATCGAACATGAAATGTGGCATAAAAATTCGGTCCTCATCTTCTAGAATGATACAGATGTGAGGAGGGAGAATTCATGCTTACAATTATCAGCAGAAATCAGATTAAAATCAGACAAATCAGATTAAAATTGAGTTGTACTTTGTGATAGCCAATATCAACGTCCACTCTTTGTGCTACAAAAATTAGAAGAAGTACTTTCAACTTCTTCACGTCATCATCAGACATCAGATACTAATTTAACTGAACGTTCTGACATTAAAAATCAACGTCCACTCAGTAGTGTTCTACAGAAGTTGGAAGATGTATTTCCCACTTTTCGTGCCGTCATCACCAGACATTAGATCAAAATTGAGTTGTACGCTGCAACGTCTAAAATCGACTTTCACTCCTTGGTGTGATATAGGTTGGAAGAAGTGATTTAAACATGTTACCTTCGTTTCAAACAGAAATTGATTTCTATCTAGTAACATCTAAAATCGATGTTCCCTCATTGGTGCAGTAATGAAGTTGGGGGAAGTTTCTACTAGAACAATTTTTATCAGATATTGTTTCGAATTTTGAAAAATTCATTCTTAAATAATCACCATGCTGCTTCAAATTTGGATTTTGATGCACTTAAATTAAGCTTTGCAAAAATATAAAAGCATGTAGAGAAATGAATGAAAAAAAATCATATTAATAATGTCTCAGTTGAAAGAGATAAAAAAAATAAATACTTATTCAAGAATAATAAAAGATAGAAAATGTTGTATTTCTCAGTTTTTTCTCCATTAGCTATCTGCTCTCTATTACAGTAATGTACCACTCAGACTTATTTGGCGATACTCGCATACAGTTAATTTGAAAATATTTCCCTTATTAAACAGGAAACTGTAAACCACAGTTTTCACGTGGGCTGCATTAAAGGTTAATTGTTTGCCGTGATTAATCTGGAGTTTGATAATGTGGCACCCACGTGGAAGTCAGATTGGTTGGCATGGTTACCCTGCCTCCATTAGCAAGTTATTTCCAAAATGTGGAAGACATTGTAACTCATATTTGAACGAGCCTGTTTAGTAACTCATTACTCTCAAACAATTGCGAGCCAATTTTCTAGTAAACATGAAATGGAGGAAAACAATTAATACGTCAAATGGTATAAAGCTGCTGAAACTTTTTAAAGAAAATGTAAGCCTTGCTGCTTTTTTTTTTAGTTGGATATTTTTAAACCTTTATACTTTCTCGCATACGTAGATAAAAAAAATGATAATAATCGTCAAAAAATTTGAAAAGCAAATTTTGAAGAATCGTTCCATATTACAATTTAATAAGCTAAAAAAAATATCAGTCAGTCTGTGACAACAATAAAAACGCTTTCAAGTTGAAATTTTGTGTACAAAATTTGAATAAAATCTATTCAGATGTAGCCTGTCTGTTTTAATATACGTTAACAAGATTGTTACAAAACGACGATAAAAGGATAGTTAAATAAAATTCGGTACATACATTAAATATCTCTATTGCCTGGGTCCTAACATAAGGGTAGCGTGTCTTCCCGGTGATTTGGGCGTTCTGCGTTCGAGTCCCAGTTCGAGCATTGTTGTTTATCCTCTGTTCTATCTGTGAAATATGTGAATGTACAAAGGTGTAAACTTTCTATAAAAAGGGGTTGTGCAAGTGAATGAGTGATGCGTGAGTGGCAAAGTCGTACTCTTGTGCAACGTGCAACGTCGTGATGTTTCGGAGTTCCGCGGTGTAACAAAGTGGTCACGAGCACCTCCACATCATAATTTGGAATAGAAACTTTAATTTGTAATATTTAGGGAAAGTTAAATTTAATGAAACTAGTTTAGACGAGCGCCGTAGAGCTCTAATGTCATGAAATTTGGTATTTAATATTTTTCCTTTTATTTTTCCATAATGGATTGATAATAATTAATATAAAATAATTTTTTAGACTATTTATGGGGTAATTGAGAGGAGTAATTAATGGAGTTACGTTGCACTTGCATTTTCTATTGGGACTTATCTATTTTGCTTATTTAGTTCGAACATCGTAGCTGTCTTTGCCGAAACAGGTAAAAAATTTTGATAAAATTTAATCCACCAAATTGGTAACAAGTTAATTAATTCTCAGCTTTTTCACTGAGGGAAAGTTGATATAGACATTATCTAGTGCAGCTCTGGGTCTTTTCCTAGAGCTACGTACAGCAGGATCGTATGCAGGTAGTATTAATAACTTGTTACGAATCTGGGGCAATTTGTCGAAGAACTTCAATGACGTTCTTCTGATAAATTCCGAAACAGGTTCAATTTTGAGGTCGTGGTGTAGAATTTTTCTCCTGACGTACCAGGGAGCGTTCGCTATCCTTCTCAGGTGCCAATTTTGGAAAACTTGCAACCTCTGAATGTTGGTGGCACTTGTGGCCGCCCAGATTTGGGAGCCGTACATCAATATTGGTCTTAAAATTCCTTTGTAGACCAGAAGCTTGAGCCTAATCGAGAGCTTACTGGAAATTAAGCTATTGAGTTTTTTATTCATACCTGCTACTTTGTCGTGGGCTGCTTTAATATGACTATTAAAGCTTAATTTTGCGTCTAAAACTAGCCCTAAGTATTTGTATTCATTTACAAAGGGGACGGGCTGGCCGAATATTTGGATTGGTGGTAGATCAGGCATTTTATACCTTTTGCTAAACAGAAGGCACGCGCATTTAGTCGGGTTGACTTTTATTTTCCAGCCGATAAGCCAACACTGTAAGAGAGACATTTGTGTTTGTCGTACTCTTGTCCCTAGTTGGCGCTACTGAAACAAGAGACGCACCCTATCGGCTTAATTCGCTGTTCTTCGTAAAAGCCGGCTTGTCCAATGGCAAGTGCCAGAAGAAACAACAACAATATCTACAGTGTCTATCGGTCAGTAACTTCTGAAATACATAAAAGTGATAATTCAAAAACCCAATTATACGTTAAATATATCAAATTTTTTATGGGATTTTGTGACTTCAGATATAATTATGTGCGAAATTTTTGTTTGAATTGTTTTGGAAAAATGTCTAAAACGAACTATTTCGGATATTATTAACCGCATGCTAAGGATTAATCACCAAATAGTTCGCCAAGAGTGACACATTAGAATCAGTAAAAAGGCCAAATTGACGCCAAAAGTTAATGTAATATTTCACGCCGGTGACATGTAATGCCATCTCTAGCATGAAAAGTTTATTAAGAATGTTTTTGGGTGCCCCCTCCCCCTGGCTTTTTTCTGTGTTCACTATTTTCCTGCGTTTTGATAAATTTTTGTTGATAAATGATAAGATAAATTTTATTTACTTCATGCAAAGTCAATTATTTTCTAATAATCTGATTTGAAAGATTTTGAATCAGAACCAGAAGATTTTAAATTTGACTATACAAGCAGACAAGCTGCCCTTTAAATACCATTTCAGGGTCAACCGGAGGCAGGTTTGAGGCCCGATTCCACTGAAGAAACGCCGTTCAATCTTTGGGGGTCAAACGTCCTCCAGCTGGTGTGGTGTGGAGGTTTGGAAAGGGAGTACCAGCTCAGATGACGTCCTTCTCATCTGACAGTGGTTCAAAATTACGACGTCAGTAACAAAATAGCCCGAGTGTTGTTTCAAAGAGGGATGTTGTTATAACTAAACTAAAGTAACCAGTTCCTCTGTTTACTTGATTGTTAAACAACTGACTCACTAGCCGTTAAATAATGTCTCAAACGAAAGAGGTCACAATTTCTAAAAAGACATAAAAATACTCAAAAAGTCTATTTTCAAGAATGAAACTCTATTTAAAAATGATACTCTAAAACACAACAACATTTGATAAATCACAGTGAACAACGCAAAACAGAATTAATTCCAAAAATTGTTAATTAATTACGATTACTTAATCGTTTATTAATTATTTGATCATTTTTGATTAAAAAACGATTAAGTGTAAAATTTAAAAATGGCGTAAATTTTAATGCCAATTTTATCAAAAACGATCAAGTAATTAATTAATTACTTGATCGTTTTTGATAAAAAAAAAACCAATTAAGCGTGAACTTCAAAAATGGCATAAATTTTAATGCTACACAAGTCACACGAACATTTCCATTAAATCTCCCACTAACATTTCGATTAAATCATTTAGAATTTCAATATTTAAGAATACTGAAATATTTTATTTGAAGCTTGCCGAGATAAAAATCTTGAAAACACTCAAAAAATAAACTATTTTTCCTCGAGTCACAATACGATAGTAAACATATTTTGCGATGAATGTGCAGTAATTGTAAAATATAGAGCTTAGAAAATAAATATTCTTTACAGTGGTACCGGAAATAAAAAATGTCTTCAAACATGTCAGCAATAATAATGACTCAATTTATCAAACTCTTTTACTATGCAGTCTTTCCAACTGCAATCAGCTTTAAATTTGTGGAGAGGCTAATTTTTAGGGAACAAATATCTGCAGGTTAAAAGTTTATCTTTTGTGGTGATTTTCAGCATCATAAAATATCTTATTAAAGATATATATTACATTAAATAGTGATATTAAAACGTTTGTTCTGGTTGTTAGAAATAATTTAATTTTATCTTGGATATCTTTCTAAAGAAGCTTTATTTCCTTTTTGAAATAGATATAAAGCCGGCGTCCGAGCATAGGTGGTAGCGTGTCTTTTCCGTGATCTGGGAGTCCCGGTTCGGGCATGGTTGTTCTTCTGTGTGTTCTATCTGTGAGTTGTATGAATGTGCCCCCCCCCTGTAAAAAGGGTTTGTGCAAGCGAGTGTGTGTGTCATCTTCATTTGAGCTAGAAGTCAGACTTCTGCCCTCTGGGTGCTCAGGGCTCTTTATCCTCAGAAGCTACTGCACCCCCTTTCCGCAGAAACGAGGACATGACATCATTATCAATCGATATAAACTGTAATTTATATATAAATTCAAATTATAAATCTAGGAATTTCAAATATTACGGAAGAATTTCGACGGATTCATTTTCTTTAAGCTAGAAATAGATGAATTTTACACTGATGTCTTTAAAATTCTAACCAGTGATATGTATGGTCTATAATTAAGATTTGTTGTTTTTTTCTAATGGTACTTGTCATTGACAAGCCCGCTGACTAATGATTCATTGCGGTTCAATCCGAATTTTGCGTCTCTTGTTTTATCCGTAGCGTCAAACCCTGGGTTGGACCTCGAAATGAGGATGAGATGTTTCCGGTATGGTGGTTGGATCTCGCAAACCGGTGGGCACAATAAAAGGCGGAGATTCTGGCCCTCCCATCGATGACGGGACGTACTTCCTACGGGGAGGATTGTACCGTGGCCGGTGATGGCCCTTAGGATTCAACCATAGTTCCCTCCAGTGTTACTGTAGCGGTGGTCTGGTCATTCAATCTTTGCGTGGTTAACCCGTGTGCCTTCGCGGCGGGTTGGAGGTCAGTGATATGACTTTCCATAGCGCCATCTAGAACTAAGAGTACGAGTTAGCTCCTCACACGTCATAACCCTTTTTACGGGACGGACTTCATTCATACATTTCATCCATAGATCATAATTTAGACGTGGATCAGAGAACGCTCACCTCTAAGACAGTATCCCCAGTGGTATTATCTCGACACGGAGGACTTTGTGACCACGACATATTTATTCGTTCGCTACTTATCATACATGCGGAGAGTCTTCGTCGGCGGGGTTCTAGCTCACAACCTAAGGGATGTAAGTCCAACGCCGTACCAACCAGGCCATTTCGACCCTGTAATTAAGATTGATTTTGGTTCATTAAATACATCTTCAACTTTCATCCTTGTACTATTTATCGGGGCCGCGGTGGTCTGGTGGTGAGGTCTCGGCCTTGGAACCTGAAGGTTTCTGGTTCGAGACGCGATTCCACCGAAGACCCCACGTGTCAGGGGGTGCCTTGCACGTTAAATCTGTCAGACCAAACGTCCTCCCGCTGATGCGGTGCGGAGAAGGGGGTGCCAGCGCAGGTGTCGTCCTTGTCATCTGACCGGGGTTCATAATGACAAGGTCAGTCCCAAAATAGCCTTAGTGTCGCTTTAAAACGGGATGTTAATGTAACTAAACTAAACTTGTACTATTCATCCTTACTTCCATCCTTGTAGGGTCTCCTCTTGACTTTTTCGTATATGGAAAGATAATGACATCTTTTGCGCTTCGTAATGTTGCACCTGAGTAAATACAGAGTAAATGACCGCCGAACTTACCATCAAAGTTGACAGTCATTTGTCAACCTTGTCACGAATTTAACCTTTTTAGTCTCAGCTATGAAAACTGAGCTGTACAGACAAAATGGAATCAGTAGTAGTATTCCTGTAAAATTTAACCACTTCCTTGACTTTCCTTTTTTTTTTTTTTTTTTTTTTTTTTTTGAAAAAAAAATGCAAAAAAAAGTCGTCACAGTTTTATTTTATTATTAAAACAAGGAAAGGAAACAAAACAAAATATGTATTTTTTAAGTGGAATTTTTAATTTTTATAGGTGTAAAAGCGTTTAGTTTTAATATTAATTTACTATCCCGAGTTATCAAGGGTGAATGAAAAAAAAGTTAAATATTAGTCCTTGTTTGATAGTTTTTAAAACAAGGGAAATCACAAATTGATGCTTCACTTTCTTTACATTGGTGTCTGGTCTCCCTTCTTGTTGTTTTACCTCTGGAATTTCTTTTACAGGAGTACAGATATCTCGTTGGATTTGATTTTTTTCCATACCAGGTTGGTTGGTTAATTTAATTTTAATGGCACAAGAGCCAAAGGTAGCCTATACTGCGCCAATCCTATGGTTTGAAATGGCACCAAATGAGAAGTTAAAATTTTTAAAGTACATTAAAAATCAATCAAAACAGTAGCAATGAAACCGAGAGATCAGTCCAGCAAAACAAGTCCATTCTTGAAGAACAGCTATATAAAATGATAAAATCCAACAGCCTTTAAATAGTTAAAAATATACTGATGGGGAGGTTCTCCCACTAATTCTCGCAAGTGAAGTTGAGTCAAAATAAGTCATGTGATGAGAATTAAAGTTTTGGCACTCAGCCAGAATATGTGCAACATTACATGAACGGCATCTAGTTGCTCTCTCACCGAATAATGAGCATTTATGAGTAAAACGAGTATGACCGATGCGAAGACGAGTCAGTTTCACATCGACAATTCTTAAGGAAAAGATGGGCCACGAATGAATATAACGTTTAATGAAATGTAACTTATTATTACGCGTCTCTATATCCCAAGATTCCTGCTAAAGTGGACGGATGGAATGAGTGATTCTAAGTTTTGTATCTCGGTATGGAATTGATGTCTGTCATACGCTAGAAGCTGCTTTGGCAGCGCAATCAGCGTCTTCATTGCCTAAAATTCCAACGTGAATAGGAACCCAGAAAAATGAAACTAAAACACCTTTGGCCTGTAGTGCTCTCAAGCAACATAAAATATCTTTCACATCGACACTTCTTATGGGCCGCGAATGAATATATTGTTTAATGAAATGTAACTTATTATGGGTCTCCAGATCCCAAGATTTCTAGTAAACTCAATGGATGTAATGAGTAACTTTAAGTAAAAAGTATATTAAATAGTAATTCTAAGTATATTCAATAGCAGGAATCACTATTTTCATAATCACTGTCTGAAAAATCATGCTTTCGCTATCATTGCATCATTGCCCTTATTTTACTTTTTTAAAAGCAACAATCCTTTTTTATGCATTATTAATCCACCAGCAAATGTATACTATACAATAGGGAAAACACGTGATCAATCCTGACAAAATATTACATTCGCTCATTTATAAACAGGGAATCGAAACTTTCATGATGTATGGTTCTAGAGTTTGGGGTGCGGCGCTTAAAAGGAAGATTTACTCTAAATATCTGCGACGAATCCAAAAAAAGAATATTTTTGCGGATCATTTATGTATATCGTACCATAAGTTACGAATCAGTTTAGGCAATTTATGGCTTCTCACCAATCGATATTGCTATTCTTCATAATATTATCTATAGAGAAAATATCTTTGCTTCGTCCATTTCTAATTATGATTACATTCTGACTCCAAATTTTCTCCCTCATTTCTCAGAGAAACCCACTGTCGGAAATCATTCAATTGAGTAACAAAACCTAAGAATGTTTTCCCAGTTATTTGCTATACTTATAGTAGTAAAATTTAGGGAGGAGTTGGCTTCGTATTTGTTGTTTTCAGAAGTGGTATTGAATCCGAGCACTATCAATTCAGAATTCGCAATGAATGCACAGTTTTCATCGCTGAATGCTTATGTTTGAATTTCTCCATCAAATGGATCTCTGAACAAAATTGTGTTGCGTCATATTATCTCATTTGTACAGATTCTCTTTCATAATTGGATTCTCTGAAGAGTATTTCTTCCTCTAACAACATAATCGTCGAGATCCAAAAACAAATTAAAAGCCCGAAAGATAAAAAAAAATCTCGATACTTTTCGCATTTGTTCGTGGACATACGGTCATTTATGGAAATGAGCTGGTCGATTGGTTCGCAAAAAACTGCCACTAAGCGGAAAATCAACATTACCTAAATCCTTTTACAGGAAGATTAGGACAGAAAACATGGTGGAGTTTTGGAATAAAGAATACCTCATTTCAAATAAAGGGAGCCTAACAATTGTCATACCATCATTTTTATACAAATTATAGAATAATCCAATTTCTCACTGGTCATGGTAACTTTAAAAGCTACTTACATAAATTTAACTTGTCTCCCTCATCTATCTGTGATTGTAACATTGGTGGCGAGGAAAATGTTGAACATGTGCTCCTTCTATGTTCTAAATTTGCCGGAGCAAGATAGAGCCTAAGACTGGGCTCTCCAAGCCATTAATATAAAGTGCCCTCCAGATTTTCCTTAACTTGTTTCCACCAGAAGTGCTCTTGAAAATTTTTGTAAATTTATAGCTGACACCTGCTAAATTTTCTTATTCTTAACTTATATTTTCTTATTTTATTTTATTCTTGTATTAATCCTTCATAACTGTTAAATGTTCTTATTTTCTTCTGTTATGTGTTGAAATCTTACTTCTGTGAGCCCCGTGTGACACTTTGTGCTGCACGGGTATCTTATAAATGCTTCAATAAAAAGCCAAAATAGCAACAAACTTGGCAAACTGCCAATCAAAGCTGAATATTTCCATTCATTTCCTTCAAGCCGTGTAAAGCCGTGACAAAACAAATCGTACTAACAAATTATGCTTCGCCCGAGTTTTCTCGGGATAAAAATTGATTGCAATATATATAGTAACCCGAGTTAACTCGGGATAATCAGGCAAACGCTTAAGCTGGTAATTGAGCGAAGTTACTCTTTTGAGTGTTGGTCGACAGAGAATTCTATTTGTACGCTTTATACAGTTGCAGTTAATAGTTATCTACTGAAAGTACTTTTTTTAGTATGATTTGCATATATTGCTGCATGTGTTTTGTGTTTTCTTGTATAATGAAGTATATTTATCATTTGCTGGTCTTTTTGCACTGTCCGCCGAATACCAACAAAACTGAAATATTACGCAACTATGCTACAGATTTGATTCGAACACATCTATTGATTCCTACACATCTATAATAGTGTTAGTAAAACTCCATTCTAATTTCATCTGTCCAAGTTTCTACACAAATTTCCAATTTCATCCGAAATTTGAGTTTAATTTGTAAATAACTTTGAATATAAAACTCTAAAACTGTTTCTTGCAGCGTTTTTGGATTATCAGGTTTACAAGCAGGTATAGTCCCAAAAGTTCTGGGTGTATGTTTTTAAATTTTGTGCTCGTTGAAGCATACAGATCCATAAAATCCATTCGAGTCGGATTTTTTTAACGATTACGATACGTTCTGTTTGTATATTTCATATGGGATAAAGTAAAAAATTTCACCTAATTTTTAGTTTATTTTGATTTTTACTATATAATTGTTGCTTTCCAATGTTTTGCACACATTTAATATGAAATTATTACTTTTAAAACTATTAAAAGGATTTATTAATTATTAGTAGCTTTATTTAACAGTGTGAATTTTAGCTTTTTGTAGCTTTAGGTAGAGATAATTCCATGTTGTTTTGCCGATAAATTGAATTATTCAAAAGAAAGGAATAAAGGAATGCATTAAATAATGTTCTTAAAATGAAAAATTAATTTATTCTAGTCAAAAACATTTGTTAGACATATTTAATAATTTCGTTTTTATGCAAACAAAATGGTGTATATAGGTCTAGTTTTCTCATCAAACATTTTATTAATGCTCTAGACCAGTGATTCCTAAAGTGGTCTATATCGACCCCAAGGGGTCTATGACAACCTGCAAGGGGTCTACGTCAGCGGAAAAAAAATTTGGGGGTCCATGAAATGAAAATGGGGATCCACGATAGTAAATCTCAACACATACACTGATAGTACCTATTTACTCACATCATACTCTCTTATAATATCAAAACATTTACATTATTCATAAAAGTACCTATTGTTGCCACCCATCTTGTATTTCCCACTTCCTGTTGCCCTTTCTAATTAATTAAATTGTTATTGAGTTAAAGGAACTTTCAACGAAGAAAAATTGTGATTAAGAATTCCATCCATATTTATGTAGCTGATAGTTCCATTTTTCCTGATGTTAAATAAAAAGTGTTTTTTATAAGTCAGAAAGTCTTCAGTCATAGCAAAGTGGCGTCCGCGGCAGGACAGAGTTTACACTCTGCGTTTGAAGAACTTGAAATTAAAAAGATGTACAGGTTCGAATGATTTAAATTTCTGCTTAAGTATACGATATGCTGTTTATGATGATCAAAGTGATTTAAGTTTAAGAAAATATAATCACTTTCATTGCTTCAGTATAAACAGAAATTAAGAATCTATTACGAATCATTTTAAGTTACTATTTTTAGTGCATTTATAAATATGGATGCTTTGAAAACAAAACGAAAATCGTTAAGA
>JAPMOQ010019287.1:284529-347465 GCA_026543055.1 Argiope trifasciata
TCCATGATGGGATGTGATGCCTGAAATTTCATACTCTCGGCACACTCTTGATACTGTGGATCTCGGAATGTTGAATTCACTAACGATATCCGCAATGGAATGACCCATGCGTCTAGCTCCAACTAACATTCCACGTTCAGAGTCTGTTAATTCTCGTCGTGCCGCCATAAATCACGAAAAACCTGTTCACATGAATAACTTGAACACAAATGAAAGCTCTGGAAAACGCGCATTTATACTTTTTCGCTGCGATACTACTGCCATCTGTATATTTGCATATTGCTATCCCATGACTTTTGTCACTTCAGTGTATTATTTCGTCATTACTTTTAGAAAATACTGAGACTGTTAATGAATACGAAGCCGATTTTGAGACGGAAGAGGAATATAGAGATACTTTTCTTGAGATTAAATCAAAGATAGAAACGCTATTAAATAAAGATTCTGGATCTTTGTCAAGTTCTGTCGAGCGTGATTCAGTAAAATTAAATTTACCTAAATTTGAATTATAAATGTTTTCGGGTGATCCTAAAGAATATTTAACATTTTGGAGCATTTTTAGAACACTTTGGAGCACTTAGAAGAACTGACTGCTATAGACAAATTCCAGTATTTATACCAGTCTATGGTGCCTGATTCAAGAGCTACTAGATTAATATCCAGTTTCCCAATAACCGCTGAAAATTATCCGAAAGCCGTCCAACAGCTAAAATTAAGATTTGGCCGGGCCGATCTCCTAGTGCAAATATATGTACGCGATCTCCTTTCACTGGTTCTGAAAATGCTACGGCCGGTAAGAATGCCCCTGATTTAGCCACCCTCTACGATTTACTAGAGACCAAATTAAGAGCATTGGAAAGCTTAGAGCGCACAAAAGAAATATTTGCTGACTTTCTAGAGTCATTGGTTGAGTCATGTTTGCCATAAAATGTTTTGCGAGCATGGGAAAGGAGTATAATTTCAGAAAATACAGATGACGCTACTAGTCAGAGATCCCTGGAAAAACATATGTGCTTTTTACGCCATGAAGTCGAATCAGAAGAAATGATCCGCTTAGCTCGTGATGGATTCGGCAAAGATAAGGGAAATGGTGGTATACGAAAAGATTGTCAGAAATCGGTACACAAAGATGAACCCACCGCGGCTTCGTTAATTTCAAGCACATATGAAGCAAAACTTAGTTGTGTTTTCTGCAACCGCCCTCATCTCAGTAAAGACTGTCAAAAATTATCAGAGATGAGTTACGAAGACAGAAAATCACACGTTATAAGGAAAAGATGCTTTTCGTTTGCCTCAAGCCTGAACACATTGCAAGAAAGTGTCACAGTAATGTGAGATGTTTAATTTGCCAAAGGAGACATTATGTATTACTATGTCCAGAACTACACAAGGGAAAAGAAAATGTTTCGTCTAAGAACAGTACGACCGATGATGAGAAGAAATCTACAGAAACATGATGAGAAGAAATCTACAGCTAACAAATCTTCCCTCTGAACACGAAATATATCTTAAAACCATCATGATCAAACTACGAAATAAAGATAAGGAATTCTGTGTTCGAGCATTGTAGGACGATGGATCACAACGATCTTATATCGAAAAGCATTTAGCTGCAGAACTAAACCTTTCTCCCACTGGAAGAGAAATATTTTCTCAAGGATTATTTGGAAGAGTAATTTCTCCTGCTTCTGAGCATAAAAGATACATAGTAAACGTAGAAAGCTTAAATCGTAAATATTCAACTCCATTGTCTCTTCGCGAGCAACCAAGGATATGCTCAGCCTTGCCAAGAATCCATGATAGTAAATTGCTTTCTGAGCTTGCTTCCCGAGGAATAAAACTAACAGATGTCGGAAGAGATTCACCACCCATACGAGTTCTACTGGGAGCTGATATACTCGGAAGCATTTTGACTGGAAGAATCGAGGTATTATCTTCAGGTGTATCTGCAGTTGAGACCTTGCTGGGTTGGACAATTCTAGGACTGGGAAAGAAAAAGCAAATTGTTAACCTAGTCACATTAAGCTTTGAAAATATGGAGATGCCTAAAATGTGGGACTTAGAAGTTTTGGGTATCACAGATCCAATAGAGAAGAAAAGTGAAAGTCTCCTTGAAGAAGAAACGTTGACTCATTTTAAGGAAACAATTAGTATCTGAGAAGATCAAAGATATGAAGTAGCTTTACCATGGCTAGCCGGACATCCTGCTCTATATGATAAATGCGATGCAGCAGAATCCAGACTTCGTACAGCAACTAAGCATTTGATAAACGAAAATTACTTTGAAGCTTACGATAACGTATTCAAACAGTGGGATTCAGAAGGCATTATAGAAGCTGTTCCAATGGATGAAATAGCCAAGGAAGGCCATTACCTTCCTCATAGACCCATCATTAAGCCCTCAAGCAATACCACAAAGGTTTGCCCAGTATTCGACGCTTCGTTCAAGAAACCGGGATTTGCCTCCTGGAATGAATGTTTAAGTGTGGTACCAAGTCTTATACAAAAAATACCGCCTCTACTGTTGAGATTTCGTTCTGGTGCCATAGGTGTAATTGCAGATATAAAACAAGCATTTCTACAAATGCATTTGAGACCTGTAAATAGAGATGTTCTAAGATTTTTATGGTTGGAGAACGCTGAATGCTCAAAAATAAGAATTTATCGTCATTGTCGAGTAGTCTTCGGTGTTTCCTCTAGCCCTTTTCTGCTAAATGCCACTATAAGTTATCACCTAGAACGAGAAAAATTCCAGACAAAGAGCCTCAGGAAGACAATTGGTCATTTACGGGAAGGATTCTACGTGGACAATTTGGTGACGAGTGTTAACGACGCTAAAGAATTGGAACAACTGAAATCTCAATCCATAGAAATAATGAAAGAATGTGCTTTTGAATTGCGCTGTTGGGCTTCTAATGACTCTAAGGAAGATCAAAATGCACAAATGGTACTTGGTCTGAGTTGGGATGTAATCAGAGACGAACTTTCTTGCAAATTACCATCAAATTTAGATTGTACACAAGATAAACCGGTTACAAAAAGGGTACTTCTATCTGTAATCAACAGCATTTACGACCCGATTGGTTTTACTACTCCGGCTTTATTGTTACCAAAGTTGTTTATGCAAGAAGCTTGGAGAGGAAAAGTAGGCTGGGACGAAGTGTTAACCTCAGAACTTGAGCATAAATACAGACAATGGGAGAAAACCATGCATCTGATACCTAAATGTACAATACCTCGAAGATTGTTTCCTGAAAAATATGATGATTTCTCACTGCACATCTTCACAGATGCTTCTGCCTACGCTTACGCCACATACGCTTTTCTACAAAGTGAATTACAAGGTCAAGTTACAGTCAAGCTCATAGCAGCTAAAGCTCGACTTGCGCCAATGAAAAAATCCACAATCCCACGACTTGAATAGTTGGAAGCAGCGTTAGATGCTCGATTAGCAGAAACTGTTTCTAAAACGAACATTTTCTAACAAACAGTTTCTAAAACCTACTTTTGGACCGATTCAATGGTAGTTTTAAGTTGGATTAAGAAAAAAGAGCCGTGGAACACATGGGGAATAGAGTAAAGGAGATCAGGGATTTAACCAATTTAGATGACTGGAAACATGTACCTGGAGAGGTGAACCCTGCTGATCTGGTTACACGATGCTGCGATTGGTCGGACCTCCTGCAAAGCCAATGGTGGGAGGGTCCAAGTTGGCTGTATAAAGTCGAAGAATCTTGGCCATGTTCTGAGGTACCAGAGATTCCGGACGAAGCCTTTCTAGAGCGGCGTAAGACAGTTGTGACAAATTTAATCACAGGAAACGAAGAGAGATTTGGAGATAGATTCCTGTACTTTTCAAGCTATACAAAGGTTCTAAGAATGACAGCTTATGTTCTCAGATTCTGCAACAATATTAAGAAAAACTCTCCTAAGTTAGTCAATTCCCTTTCATGTGAAGAGATTGAAAAGGCAGAGGAGACTCTGATAAAAATCATGCAGTCAGAAGGGCCATCTGAAATACGTGAAAAGTATAAGGATACTATACAGTTTTTCGAAGAAAATGGCATACTGAAAGTTCAAACAAGACTAATTCTCAGTCAAGATCCAGAGGACTTTACGCATCCAACAGTTCTACCAGATCACCCTCTTCTGGAAAGACTGGTTTTGCATATTCATAGATCCTTAATGCATGCTGGGGTATTAACGACCTTAGCTCATTTAAGAGGTAAATTCTGGATTCCCAAGGGTCGGAGAGTTATAAGAGCAATTTTACGACAGTGCATAAAATGCAAAAGGCTAACAGCTGGGAAAGTTAATCCAGATCCAGCTCCTTTACCTCCGGACAGAATACACAGAGTTGCAGCCTTTCAAATAACTGGCGCGGATCTGGCCGGTCCGCTTTCCTTACGTGGTGAAAGCAAAGCGTGGATAGTTCTATTCACGTGTGCGGTATATCGAGCAGTCCATCTGGAACTAGTTTCATCTCTCTCCACCGAATCGTTTATGCAAGCTTTGAGAAGATTCTGGGCTAGAAGAGGAAGAGGTTCTACGTTATACACATATAATGGTACGAACTTTGTGGGAGCAGCAAATGCCTTGAAATCTTTGGATTGGGATTTCATTCAAACTGAGTGTTCTTTAATGAAAATAAAATGGATGTTTAGCCCCCCCCCTCCGCCCCATGGTACGGTGGATTTTGGGAAAGGATGGTCCGCAGTATTAAAGAACTTCTCCGAAAATGTCTGGGCAAAGCTTGCGTAACATATGAAGAAATGTTGACTTTACTCTACGATTGTGAGGCAACAATAAATGGGCGACCACTAACATATATGTCAGACGATCCCAAGGAGCTTATACCACTTACACCAGCTCATTTCATCCAAGATATAAAAGAAAGAGAAACATTCGATTTGAATCTGATTGATTCTCAGCATATATTGAAACGGGTGCGTTACCTTCATACCCTACGATCAAATTTACGCAAACGTTTCTACAAAGAATACCTAGGAGAGTTAGTAAGAAGTCCTAAAGTAGCTTCAAGAAGAAAAATGATTTCTCCGGGAGAAATTGTCATAGTTGAATCAAAGAACCCAAACCGAATGAATTGGCCTTTGGCTCAAGTGATCGAATTGTTTCCTGGCAAGGACGGTGTGGAACGTGTGGCCAAGTTGCGCCTAGCCAGTGGTGAAATCATACGACCGCTTCAACGAATTTATCCTCTGGAGCTTAGTGCTAGTGATCATATCAGCAAGGACCACCAAGGAACTGAATTTTCTGCACAAAACCCGGGCCCTACTGCAGTTGATGTTCTCGAGGAAGGAAAGAAATCTCGATACGGCCGTCCATTAATTCCTGTAAAAAGACTGAATTTGTGAATTGGTCTAATCTTTACTTTTATAATCTCATGTATACGATTGTTTATTTTTTTATCTAAATGTGTTATAATTTTGCTTGTGTTTTGTATTGCTTTAAAGTGTTTGCATGCAGTACAAAAGGTGGGAGAATGTTGCCACCCACCTTGTATTCCCACTTCCTGTTGCCCTTTCTAATTAATTAAATTGTTATTGAGTTAAAGGAACTTTCAACGAAAAAAAATTGCGATTAAGAATTCCATCCATATTTATGTAGCTGATAGTTCCATTTTTCCTGATGTTAAATAAAAAGTGTTTTTTATAAGTCAGAAAGTCTTCAGTCATAACACCTATGAAGTAAAAAAAATTTTATATATGTTTATAAAATTGTGTAAGCTGTAAACTTATTTAAATAATTTTATTTTGCCCATAGTTGACTGATGCCATGTCCGAATCTAAAAAGAAATGTAGACAGTACAGTGTTGATTATTTGAAATTTGGCTTCATTCCATCATTGGCGGACAAAAAATTGCCTATGTGCCTTTTATGCAACAAAGTTTTGAACAATGACGCTATGAAACCATTTAAACTGCAAGATCATCTGAGAAGATGCCACCCTGATAAAACAGAGAAAGATTTGAAATACTTTCAAACACTCAAAGATGAACTTCAAAAAAGACCTACACTGGACAGAATGTTTGCTTCGACGTCACAAAGAAATGGTGATGGTTTGCGGGCGTCTTACAATATCTCGTTACTTATAGCAAAATCCGGAAAACCGCATACTATCGGAGAGAAGTTAATTTTGCCAGCCGTTGAAGAGGTTTTAAAAACTGTTTTACACAAACTTGCATCTGATATCATTAAAATAATTCCCTTAAGCAACAATACTGTTGAAAGACGTATTGATGAAATGGGTTCTGATATTGAAAGCTTCTTATGTAATTATTTGCAAACGACCCATTTCTCTAAACAACTGCACGAGTCAACTTTACCTGATAATACAGCATTATTATTGGCATATGTTCGTTTTATTATGAATCAAGAAATCCACGAAGAACTGCGCAAGAACTTTGATAACCGACACTAAAGGTGAATCAATATTCCATGTTTTGAAGGATTATTTCATTGAAAAAGCCTTTATCAAATATAATATCAGTAGCTACAGATGGAGCTCCTGCCATGGTTGGACGTTATCGTGGATTTATAAGCTATTTAAAACAAAATGTATCAGGGGTGTTAGCAATACATTGCGTCATCCATCGACAACATTTAGTTGCTAAAAATTTGAGATTATATGAATCAATTCATTTTGTCATTGATGCAGTAAATCGAATCCGAAGCAACGCGTTGAATACGCGGTTATTTGCGCAGTTGTGTGAAGGAAACGACGAACACTTTCATCAATTACTCCCTCACACTGAAGTACGCTGGCTGTCGAAAGGCTCATGTTTGACAAGATTTTTTGCACTTTTTGAGACTATTTTAGAATTTCTGGATACTAAAGATAAAATTTTAAAAGAAAATTTAATGAAGAGGAAAACAGACATTGCCTATTTAACAGATTTGTTTACAAAATTTAATATGGTTAATTTGCAATTACAAGGCGACAGTTTAAATTTGATTAAAACAAAGTCCATCTTATCAGCGTTTCTTGCCAAAGTTAAACTAATGAAGCAGAATATTGGACGGGGTGAATTTTTTTAGTTCCCCAGTTTGTCACAGACAAGCTGCCAGGAAGACGACGTTTTAACTTACGTTCAACATTTAAATGCCATCCATTCAGATTTTGAATCTAGGTTTGAGGATATTTCGACTATGGTTATACCCCCATGGATAATTAATCCATATGGTGACATAGAAGAAACGAATGTCATAATACAAGAGGAACTGACAGAACTAAGTACAAACGAAGAACTTAAGGTTCAGTTTAAAAACGGATATCAGCAATTCTGGCTTCTTTGCAACATACCCGTTACTTATCCCGTATTATGGAATATAGCGAGGACATTTTTAATCTCCTTTCCATCGTCATACCTAGTGGAAAAGGGGTTTAGCGCTGTTACTAATCTCTTAACCAATAAAAGAAACAGACTGGACATCATTAGCCGAGGAGATTTAAGATTAACCCTTACAAAATTGACGCCAAATGTTGATAATTTATTGTTAAAGCATCAGGCTCATCCTTCTCATTAAAAATATTGACTTTTTGCTTACGTTAGTTTATTTTATGTGTATTTCATGTTACATAGATTTTACAAAACAGATACGAAATTTTATTTTGAGTAGTATAAATTTAAATTCAATTAATAAATTTATAAATTAACATGTGTTTTTACTTTAAGTTTTTAACAGTAAACTTCACTACAGTTAGAAATTCACAGGAAATCAATATCAGGTAAGTAGGGGGTCTATTCAATACGGAAAAACATGGCAAGGGGTCTACGACACAAAAAAGTTTGGGAAACTCTGCTCTAGACATTCCAAGTGGTTGAGGAATTTAATGAGTAGCTATAAAGAAATTATGTAACATTTTTATCGCAAATAAATTAATTTTTATTATAAAAATAAATAAATAAAATCTTCTTCTAAGTATGGAGATTTGTAAGGCATTCTGAAAATTATAGAAGACATATTTAACCAATATCTTTTTATGCCTTCTTTCATTGCACTATTTTTAGCGACATCTAGTGAGACTTTAAGAAACTATTTCAATTTAAATATGCAAGTTAAATAGGACTGTATTTGTTAAAATCTTTTCTTATTTTTTCGTTACGCATCATATATCAAAATTGTAGAAAGTTAAAAATAAAACTTTACATCTTTCTGTTGTTCAAAAAACTGTCTTTTCGCTAACCGCACCAAACTTTTATTACGGTCTCGTGAACTTCAAATTAGCCAACTTCTTGAATATCAGCGATACTTTTTCATAATCGTCTTAAAAGACCTTTTAGATAACATTCTGGGTGTATTTCTTTAATCTTCTTTATACCAGCGAAGACTTTAAACCACAATTCGAAATAATTAAACATTAGCATTTTAAATAATCCAGTATAATTATCTAACTACGCAATGCACACAGCATTTCGTAAGTTAGGAATTAGTCATATCATTTTCCGAAGAAAGCAGACATGCAAGTGCAAATTGCAATTTTCATTCAGTCGTGAACTCTTATTAAAATTAATATCCAACTCTGCTTAGAATTCAGACAACATAAATCCAAAAGTTTTCTGTAACATCATTGTTGCCTTCTAAAAATTAAGCCTTCGACCGCTATGTTTTGAATGTGAAATGCAGTTAATCGTTATGAATTACTTTGAAAACACTTCTTCGACAAATTAATTTTGAAACAACATTTCTCACCAACTTATTTAAAAAGGTCCTCCCTTCTTAATGCTTTATTCTTAAGGGTTAATTCCATGCACAGTACACACTGAACACTGAAATAAATCATTTTCCATGTTCAGTGTGAGGATGTAAGTAATTTTGAATTTGAGTTAAAAACATGTTTGTTTTTGAGTTAAGTTCGTAATTAGGTAAAGTATTTCTGCACGAAAGTGCAATTAAGATTTCTCCGAAATAAGCTAATTTGAAATAAGAAATTGCGATTTTCTGATTAAAATTTCCTGCTTACAAAGCAATTTGAAACAAAGACGCCTTATTTTGAAATTAACAATCGTTCAAATGGATTTTTTTGCCACTTGCACTTTTTAAATTACCCTATTTGCTCAGCAAGATAATATCATCGTGTTAGTGGTCAAGATTAATTAATTTAGTCGTTGATCCTAATGAAATATATATATACAGTGAGTAAAAAAAGTATTTGCACGCAGACGATTTTTTGCACAAGTAAAGATAGGAAGCAAATTTGATACTATTCTTTTAATTATTCATTTATTTAAATAAAAAGAGATAACGACCCATTTTCCTTAAATAGCAATATTACACATTTTAAAAAATAAAATAATATGTTCTCACACCTAAAAAGTATTTGCACACGAAGCATTGACTGTTAAAGAAGGCATTGAATGTGCAAATAGTTAGCATATCAGTTTCCCAGTACATTAGCCCCATATTTTAAAGTCACGTAATATATTAACTGGAGCTGAGATTCTGGGGAGTTTTTGTTCTAATGGAAAGAAAACGTGTGAACAGTCTGTTGTTACCAGTGAAAATATTATATTTCTTCACAATTCTGGATTAAGTTACCGAGAAATGAGTAAAAAATTATATCTAATCTTTTATAGAGATCGTTGTGTAATTAAGAACAAAAAAGAATCTATTCAACAATTAATAAGCCACGAACTGGAAGTCCAAGAAAGCTAAATACCAGGCAAAGGAGAGCCACCATAAAAGAATTTTCAAAAACCCTTTATCTAAGAGCTCGAGAATTGGCTGTTAATGTCACTTCAAAGTCGGCAACAATAGTTACACCACAGGCAATTAGAAATATTCTTTATGATGCAAATATTCGTGGAAGAGCCCTTCGAAAAAAAACCATTTATTAGTGAAACAGATTTGGCGAAAAGACTTGAATCTGCAAAATCTTATGTTAGCAAACCACAAGAGTTTTGGAAAACTGTTATTTTTTCCGATTAAAGTAAATTAAATATTTTTGGCTCAGATGGTAAGTAATAATGTAAATAAAAAAATGCTAAATCATCTGTTATTTACATAAATAAAAATGAATGTTTGCCTGTATGACTCTTGTGCCTTTCTAAACCGTTCATCCGATTGCGATGAAACTTGGTCAGCTTATTGTTTACACCCGAGGAGACAATAGATTCTGTAGAAATGTTAAATCCAAGTTAAACGTTAATATTTTGTAGCTATAGTACGCGAATTCCTTGCAAGTCATTCTCAGAGGTAACAACTTTATTACAGACTAGCCGCCTTTGGCGACCAGCTGGTTCGCCATGAGTAAAGCGTTCTAAAATTTTCAATTCAATCACATATTCATTAGCCTTGAAGTCATTCCTGGCATTGACTGACCTGAAATTAATATTTTCTTGAAGATGATGGACGGAAAGTTCTAAAAGTACACCTTTTCCTAGTAATATTCTTTAATTTTATAAATCAATCAGTTTTACCCATCGGTTATGCTTCCAAAATATTAAAAAAAATTTCGATGATGTTGCCAAAATATTCAAGATGTTTTTTTAAAGAAAACGAGAATGGAAAAAAAAGTATTAAATTAATGATACAAATATTGCAAACGATTACATAAATATGCCATTAAATCGGGATTTCAACGCATATCCTGTCTAAATTCAATCAGGTTTACCGTAAATAAAGAAGATTTATTGAGTTAATGATATTGATAGATATTGCAAACGATTGTAGAAACCTTTGCTTTGAATTTATTTTTTTAGAAAATATCACATTTTATATTTCTTTTATTTTATCCAGTCACGTGCTGAAAGTTGCATTTCTTTTGATTTATTTTGCAATGATAATTTTTTTTATTTGAACTTCCGGCATTCTTTTATTTTATCCAGTCACGTGCTAAAAAAATATGGTTAAAATATATCTTTAAAAATTTGTTAAAAACAGAAGCTTGAGTTATACATTAAAACACTGATACCATTAGAAGGCTAATTTTTTAATCTTTAAATTGACGTAAAAATCATGTTTGTACAATAATATTTTCGAAAGTTATAGGAGGAAAACGTCGAAATTTCGCTTAAATTTTAATTAATTCAAATTCTAATTAAAAATTCGAAAACAGGGCTCCGAGGTGCATATTCCGGACCTCCAAGGTATACATGTACCAAATTTGGTAGCTGTAGGTCCAACGGTCTGGCCTGTAGACCGCCAACACACACACACACACGCACGCACACACACACACGCACGCACACACACACACACACGCACGCACACACACACACATTGAGCTTTATTATAAGTACAGATTATGCGATAAAATTTTGGGGAGACCCATCCAGTTGGTTTAAAATTTTAATTAAACTTTAGTGTTTTTCGTAATATTTTCCGAAAGTATTATAGTACAAATAACTTTGTGCTATTCAGTTTTAAAAAAATTATCTTTTCATAGTATAAATATATTTTCTGTGTTTAATCAATTTTAAAAGAAAATATTTTAATCACGTTTTCTAACATTAAACTTGAGAATTCTGAACGAATATGAAATGAATCACGAGATACAATAAATAGTTTCTTTCATTGGCATTCTGAAAAAACATCAAGCTTTACAATTCTAAAAGAATACACAAATCTAATATATAAAAATGTAGAATATAATAATAATAATAATTAATTAATACTATTCATGCTTTTCTTTTATATATCCTTCAATTTCAATGACTAATGACTCATTGCCGACAAGAAAACAAATAAGTTTATTCGTATAATTAATTCTAAATTAAACAAGTTAACTATTTCAAATTCCAAGCGATGTTTCCAAAATTCTTTCAACGAGCCGGGTACCAGATAGTATATATATTAAAGTTTTTTTTAGATTAAAAATAATTATTGTTGTTTTTCTAGATACAGCGATAATTTACGTGATAGTAAGGATTCCTCGTGGTAAAATAACTTGAGGACGTAGGTTGTCTTTTCTAGGGTTTTATATAAGCTAACATAACAACAAAAGGCACGAGGATACTCCACAGTACAGTGGATCTAGAAAACTGCACTGTTGTTTATTTCGGAAGAGAGAGAGCCAATATCCCACTCCACATCGTTCGAGGGTTAAGTTCGCTTCACCTGAAAAAAAAAAAGTAAACAAGCAACAACAGTGAGACCACGTGATGTTTACATGATTGGCGGCTAGCTCCACCTAGGAAGATCACGTGGTTGACTGAATTCTTATCATATATAATGTAAGCATATAATTTTTTTAAGCAGTGTTGGCCAAAGACAGAAAAGACACTTCGAATTTTTAACTTCGTTCTATTTCCATCCCGAGAGACATGAATCATGAATAAGCAGAAGCGACGATCTCAATACAGAAACGAGAGATTTTGATATGATGAGAAAAAAGCACCACTTTTCTAAAAATTACAAATAATGACTCAAAAAATGTTAAAAAAACGATGCCTTATTGTTCTCACATAACTTGAAAATTATGATAATAGATTTCAATTTTATGTTCTTTATTTTTTTATAAATTTTAAATCTGTAATCACTCAACGAAACCACCTTGGAAAAACCTTAATATGCAATTTTTAGACCTGTTCAATACTTTTAACAAATATAAGACTACAGAAGTTATTTATCAACAAATTTTCCTTGAACACAGGCAACAATATAAAGACTTTCTTCCAATTTACACCGATGGGTCAAAATCATTCAATCATGTCTCTTTCGCAGTTATCTTCCCAGATACAGTAATTTCTTTTAAGCTTCATTCCTTCTGTTCTATTTTTACGGCAGAAATGACTGCGATTTTATATGCATTAGAAGAAATTTCTGAGGGACCGGAAAAAAAGTTTATTATTTATACTGACTCTCTAAGTGTTTTACAATCACTAAAATCATTTTACCTCCATCCTCATAATCATCCTTTGGTTTTCCAAATTCTAGATATTTTTAACAAACTAACTTCCCTTGATTTTACTATTTTGTTCTGTTGGATATCCTCTCATGTAGG
The DNA here is from genome assembly GCA_026543055.1 of Argiope trifasciata. NCBI lineage: Eukaryota > Metazoa > Arthropoda > Arachnida > Araneae > Araneidae > Argiope > Argiope trifasciata. Next base: position 297,496 of record JAPMOQ010019287.1, read on the forward strand.
AATTCTGGGCAATGAGGAGGCAGACAAGGCCGCTAAATTGGCAAGCATTCCTGTGATCTCATCTATTTCTCTGGGTGACATAAATAAGCACATTAAAAACCTCCTCTATTCAGAATGGCAAGCTCAGTGGGACCTTGAAACTAACAATAAACTGCATATTATCAAACCTCATATACAACCATGGACTTCATTACCGAATCGAAAAGCAGATACAGTATTTACCCGTTTACGTATTGGGCACACTAGATTCACCCATCTCCACTTGTTGCTTGGCGAACAACCACCTCAGTGTTCTCAATGTAATTGTCAAATGTCTGTCCAACATATATTGTCTGAATGTCCAAATTTCAATGCTCAGCGTTTGCACTTTTTTCAAAACACGAACACTCCATTACCTTTCTTACTTGGTAAGACCCCACATGCTCAATTTTTCGCCTTTTTGAAATCAATAGGTTTTTATTCACATATTTAAGTATTCTTCAGCTTTTTCTTAAAAAAAGTTTTCGCTTTTTTTGTATAAAATTTTACATTTGAATCCTGAAAAAAAAACATAGTTTGGCGCAGCATAGTCAACATCATGGCTCTTGTGACAATAAAACCCAAAAAAATCCAAAAAATCCAAATCCACTCAACGAAAATATTCTAACAATATTATGAAACAACTAAATTTTTATGTATATGAATTTTTATGATTATATTAATTGATTTTCATTGCCAAAGTACTGACTTCTTAGCCAGAAATTATAATTAACTAAAATTGTAAAGTTTCATTTCTGATTATATTGATTTATTTTCTTTTCGAAAGTTTTAGCTACTTAAATATATTTTTAAAAATTATAATTGGCTAAATTAACTATAGTAACTTAGAAATTATAATTAACTAAAATTGTTAAAATTAATTACTTACATGGCCTTAAAATTCAGATTTACAAAAATGTCAAGTTACAGACTTTTGAAATATTAGGCCTTGCCTACTTTTCTTACAAATAAGACATCCTTTCAAACAAAAAACTTCAAATAAAGCTACTTTCTTCGCCGAAGTAATTTGAAAGTTTCATTTCTCACGAACTTATTTAAAGAAGCTGGAATCTTAATGCCTTATTCCGAATTAAAAGTCAAATGAGAATGCCATGTATGACGCTTTGTTAAAGTAATTAATTTTGGAAACATTTTGAGGTCGGCATGTAATATAAAATTTTCTAAACTTTCTTAAATAAGATTCTTCTGTATATGGAAATCGACATGATTTCGATTCTAAAGAAATTTTCTCAAAAATCTTTCATATAATGAAATTTACTTTAAATAATATTATTTATTGGCATTAATAATGTCATTTAACTTGGTGCTTTGCATTTAGATAAATTACTCCATAATTAATCACTTTGTAAATATTAGAAACTTCCTAACTTTCCAATTATGAGATAATATATAAAGACTTCAATCCTTCCTCATTTTACAATAAGACCAATTTATTCATTCACGGGTTGATTTTTTTTTACTTACTTGTATATTTATTATATAGATTAAGTATTGTAATTGTAAAAAATTTATTTCGATATATTCTCAGGCCTATTAATCTTTAACTCAACAGTTGACATAATCCCTATTTGTGACTTTGTCGTTTACGTATGCAACTCGACTTAAAAAATATATTTAGCACACATAACAGTGCCGGCGAATTGGCCTAAGGATAGCACGTCCACTCACTGTTATGAGCCTCCCAAGTTCCAATCCTGGTACGGGCATGGTAGTGCTCTGTCGTGTGTTCTATTCGTGAAAGACCCCCCCCCCTTGAAAAAAGGGTAGTCCAAGGGAGTGTGTGTTTAGTTTAGTTATATTTACGTCCCGTTTTGAAACAGTACTAGGGATATTTTGGGATTTTTTCGTAATTTTGAACCGTGGTCAGATGACTAGGCCGACACCTGAACTGGCATCCCCTCTCCAAATTTCCACATTCCACCAGCGGGAGGACGTTTCTCCCCGATGGATTTAACATGCAGCAGACCTGCTTACACGACGGCTCTTCGATAGAATTTGGCCTCGAAACAGCAACCCTCCGGTTCCGAAGCCAAAACTTTACCACCGCGGTCTTCTAAGAGAATGTATGAGTGTCATATTCATATGTGTAAGAAGTCAAACTTCTGCCCTTTGGTGCTCAAGGGCCTTTACCTTCAGAAGATACTGCATCCCCTTCCTGTTTTAACGTGGGCACGATATCAACAACATTTCTAGATTGGTAAAATATTTGATTTCGCAGACATGACAAACTAATACATTAACTCGCAATAAAAACTCTGAAATTACTGAAATATTGTATTATTATCGAGTACCAATAACTGTTCCAAAACTTCAGAATGCTAGTGCGCGACGAATTGAGTCTGAAATCGATGATAATATTCAAATTTTATGAGCATGACGTATATTAAATTAAGCTAAAGCCTTTAATAATTAATAAAAAAAATTCTACAAAATAAAGTTTATGGTTTTTACAACAAAAAGGTATCACCCTAATAAATTAATTAACTTGCATGTCCAATTTAAAACGGTGGTGCCCTGGCCTAGGGGTAGCACGTCTACTCCTTGATCTGTGCTTCAGGGAGTCAGACTTCTGCCCTCGGGTGTTCATTGACCTTGGCCTCCAGAAGCTACTGCACTCTCGGCTGAAATTGCTGACAGTTCGTCAGCTATGAATGCCGTAAGTAAAAACAATAACATTTAACAGTCAGTTTCATTCTATAAATATAAGTCAATATTACGTGTAGTATTCTGATTCTTGCTTCTTTACAGCAAGCGGCAAATTTGAAATTCATCTGAAAGTTGAATGGAACAAAATTGTCACTTATAATTTTGAGTTGGAATTTCTATTAAGATTAAATAGTGTACATAAATATATAATTTAGAGATTATAGTAACAATCTCTTACCTGCTCGGTCTTTTATTTTTCATTGCCGTGATTGTATTGATCATTTTACATCATACTCCTTTCCAAAGAAATCGGACATTTTAAAAATAAAATAATAATAAAATGGAAATCTGCTATCGCAAATTTCAAGTTATCGTGTGAGAATTTTTTTTATCATGTGATTATATTAATGCGCATGCGACAACTTTTTTAAAAACCATGGCTTTTTTTCTTTTGAGATTGTAGAGGCAATTTTTTTTCAGTCAGAAAAAATTGAAAATTACCATTTATACTTTATTCATCCCCTATGCAGTTTCCACCTTCAAACCCCCTAACCAAAACAACATCATGTTCTCACAAAAAAGAATGCCGCTTAGAATCTCAAAACGAGAATTTTCCTTTGCGACGCGACTTATAAATGATAAACTATTAGCCACTAAATTCTTAAACATATTAATTTCTATAGAGTTTTTATGAAAACCATATTTGTGCAAAGTTGCTATTTTCTAATTTTTGAGATCATAAAACAGTTTCATGATGGATTCATCTTAGAACAGGAGTCAAATCCTACAATTTTTCCCTCTTAAGAATGAATGAAGGAATTTTTCCCCACTGGGGGAAAGAGAAAAAATTGTTATTAAACGTGAGTGAAATATTTTTAAAGGATATTATAAAAATTAAATTTTTTAATTTCCTTCGAAAAAAATTACATTCCATGAAAATAACAGCTGCGATGTCATAGTTCTACGTCAACCATTTAAAAACGCATCTGCTGTCAAAGAAACGTACACAATAATTATGCAATACTGGTAAAAGCAGGTTAAAAAATAAATGCGATTAAAAGACGTTAATGAATATTGCCACTTATGCTCTATTCCTTGCCTACAGAAGTTCCAGCTTCAATTATTCAGTGCCTATGGGAATCCGGGCTTCAAATATTCGTTTCCTACATGATTTCGAGCTTCAATTATTTGTTGCATTTAATTATTCAAAATCACCTAACAAAACCAGGATCCTGTTCTCACATGATAATATAATTTAAATATCATTACACTGTTACACAAACTTTTGTACATATAACTTATCCAGCCAAATATTTCAAAAATAAATTTGCCAATTGATGGTTATAAAGCCTTAAGAACTTTCAAGTTTCGACTTATCTTCTAACAGTACACCAAGAAACATGTAATGAATTTGAATGCAATGACTTTTCTTAGCATTTAAGGTCTCTGGTCCAGAAATTAAAGACCCAATTAAAACTCTCGAGTGCTTTCACGTTAATATCAGGCATTTCTCAAAGTTATGAGGCGGAACTACACGCACTCTTTCAGAAGAATTTATCCTCACTTCAATTATCACGAAATGAAAACCCTTTTATTTAAAAGATTATTTTCAAGGCAATGTTCTCGTTACATTTCGAACTTCTAATTGAATATACAGTTAAATTTTCACAAAATGTTTTGACATGGAAATGGATTGTGAAGCACTGAATTCCTAATTAGTGGCATTTGTCTTGACTATTTCATGCTTCACATTCACTTGCAAAACCCCTTTTTACAGGGAGGCACATTCATACAACTCACAGATAGAATACATGAAAACAACCATGCCTGAATCGGGACTCGAACTCGGGACTCCCAGATCACGGGGAAGACATGTTACCCCTATGCTAAGACACCGACAAATATTAACCTTTGCCGCAAATGCAGCATTTTTACTGGATCTATCGAGTCATTCTTGGCGAGTTATTTGGCGATTAATTCTTGACATGCAGTTAAGAGAATCCAAATAATGTGTGTTTTATACGCGTGTTTCTCAATCGATTGAAACAAATATTTGTCACAAAAGTACACTTGTGGTCAGAAAATCTCACACTAAATTTCATAACCTTAAGCCAGTGATTCTCAACCTGTGGGGCGCGCCCCCCCAGGGGGGCGCCAGCACACTAATTGGGGGGCGCGAGCATATCCAAGAGAAAATGTTATTTAAAAAATTGATTAAGTGACTGAAAGGAAAGAACACACATACAAAACAAAATACATTTCGACATATTTAATAATTAACTTATTAAATTAAAACAACTTACTAAATTACAAATAAATTAAAAAATTGCTAGTGACTTCCTTGGCCCTGTTTTGAAGAGCAAAGATTTTCGAAGTAGTGTTTGATATTAGAAATAGACACACTCTGTTCTTTTTCTATATTTAGCTGAGATCTATATTTTGTCTTCAAAGAAGCCACCTCAGAAAATCCAGTTTCACAAAGGTAAGATGTTGAAAATGGTATTAGAATGCGAAATGCCCTTATTTTTAGTGCAGAAAACTCATCCACTCCTGCCCAAAATTCAAAGAGTGATTTATTACTAAATTGTCTTTTGGTTTCGCCGCTTGCCGTGAAGTCTCTGAAGGTTTCTTCCTCTTAATTGAGGGTCCTTCGGGAGTATTTTAAATGGATCCCTCACCCACTTGTAACTTGATATCAGTTTGTCGTCAGAAAGAAAGTACTTTTTAAAATTCTTTGCTAACATTGCTAAATGATTTTCAATGGTTACAAAAACAACTTTTACGTGTTGTTCTTCAGCCTTGTAAGTTTTAATACAATCATTTAAATTTTCAAATATTGTTATGTTTTCTTGCTTTAAATTTCTGCTCCACAATTCCAATTTCCTACAAAAAGCATTAACTTTATCACTCGAATCCAATATATGTGTATTTTCTCCTTGCAGTTGAAGATTCAAGTTATTTAATTTCTCGAAAATGCTGACCATGTAGCTCAATTTCATCACAAATAAACTAACGCGAAAATTCTCAGCTTCCGGTCTGTTTTCCTAGAAGAGAAAACGGCGGTTTCTTCTCTTAATTCATAAACACGTTGCAAAAATTTACCTCGTGATAACCAACCTGCCTCGCAGTAAATAGTAACGCTGAATGTACTGCACCCATGTCTTTACAAAGTGCTGAAAAGATTCTTGATTTCAGTGTTCTCATTTTTATATAATTTACTACGGTTACAACCGTAGTTAACACAATATTCAAACCAGGTCTCATTTCTTTGGAAGCCAAAGCTTCTCTGGGGATCATGCAATGTGTCCAGATGCACTGTGGCGATTTTTGTTTCACAAGTGCTTGAATACTTTGAAATTTTCCGGACATAGAACGAGCACCATCGGTGCATATTCCAACGCAATTTTTCCATTCTATGTTTGCCTCGTTCATAAAATCATTTAAGATAGTAAATAATGCAAGTGCTGTTGCTTTGAGTTCTTTTGGTTTGCAGAGAATTAATTCTTCTACTACTGACAAATCAACACAAAATCTAACACAGGCAATGAAATGAACATCTTTATTACTATCTGTTGCCTCATCGAGTTGCATTGAAAACAATTTGTCACGTAACTTCGACAAAAGCTGACACTCTACATCTTCAGCTATATCAACAATTCGACGGGCAATAGTATCATTTGAAAGAAGTATAGACTGCAATTGTTTTGCAAAATTATCTCCAAACATAATTTCTACAATCTCAATTGCTTCTGGCAAAATAAGCTCTTCACCAATGGTGTGAGGCTTTTTACATCTGGCTATTTTATATAAAACTTTGTAAGAGGCAATTAAAGCTTTTCCATTCACAGATAAAGTTTTTTTAAGCAATGATTTTTGCTTTTCGTATGATTTTAATTTTAATTTGAAGAATTCTCTGGATTTGTTTACTAATCACAATGAAGCTTTTCCAAATGTCGTTTAGGTTTATTAGGTTTCATGCTGTCGTGTTGCCAACATTTTTGAGCAAATGATGTACAGGGACCATTCTTCTTCATTTACTTCAGTACTATTGAACCCAAAAATTAAGTATTCTGAGAATATTTTCTTGATTTTATTATAGGAACCACGCTCGTCTGTATACTTGTTGATGCTTGTCTATCGTCTAATGCTCACTTACGCCAGCTTAAAAATTTATCCATGATTCTGCATAAGTCTGCTGCCTTGAATATTTAATACGGTGAATTGCAATTACACGAAAATATATACAACCTACACATTCAGAATAGATTCAATAGCGATAGAAAGATCGACTCGAATGAAATTGTCTGGAATTAAAATTGACTTCATAGAACTTCCTCCTTCTCCCTATGAGAAAATATTTGTTCACATCTGCGCACGTTCCCAACTTAACTTTTAAGCTGACCAGACAAATTCCAGACAAATCGAAATTTCTCGCGAAACCGTGAGAATACCCGGCATGGTGGGACGAAAGAGCAATAAAAAGACATAGGATTCTTGTTTTTTTTAATGCTGTGGATTGGTGTTGCAAAAAGTCAATAAATTTCAGTATTCTTGGTAATTTGTAAAGTTTGAAATTAAGGTTGTAGTGTAGGTTTAGCGCCAAAATACTCAAAATACATTATTATTGTATACATTTTTTTTGTATGTTGTGGGGAGGGGGGGGGGCGTGATGAAAATTATGATTGAAAATTGGGCCGTGAATACTAAAAGGTTGAGAAACACTGCCTTAAGCCATTGCATTTATATGAATTTTTCATACTTTTAGAAATGTAGACCGATATATGGTCAACCCCTAGTTTGAGTTAGTTCAAAATTTCGTAAGTGTCTACACTACAGATGTTAAATATGCATACTACATTTCATCTATTTAGCACTCTTCATTTTGTAGTTATCGTGTTAATTTATATTCGGAAACTCAGGCAGACAAGCTTCTTCTGAACAGATTTTGCAAAAAAAAAAAATTCAGAAATCTATAAATTTGACCTAAAGACCATGTACTAAATTATCTTGAACAGAACAGACTACATTCCATAAAACCCACCACTGGTTTGTGGCCTGTTCTACCTATACGAGAGGTTGATGTTAAATTGACTCGCCTCCGTATAGGTCATACTCGTTTCACTCTCCGTCGTCTAATTTTTGGTGATAGAGCACCATTTTGTCCCACGTGTCATGTGAATTTTAGTGTGAGCACATCTTTGTTGAATATCCTTCGTTTGATCATCATCGTTATTGCCGTTTTAAGTCAAATTCTCTTAAGAATTGACTAATGAGAAATACCATCCAAGAGTTTTTAAATTTTAAAAATTTATTGGGATATTGATGTGTATTTAACATTTTTTTTTCCTTCTTTCTTGATTAACATTTGCTAATCGTATGTGTTTTGTGTCCTAAAAACCTTTATCGTATTTTATCTAAATGGTTTCTACATTTTTCTTTTAATTCAACAAAAATTTGGCTCTGCTTAGCCAGGAATGACTCTTGTGCCACAAAAACCAACCAACCAAAGTATATCCGTTTACTCGAATTATTTTTGAATTATCTTTGTCTCGGACATCAACAGACATCTTCCAAAAATTTGTTTTTCTGACTAAATTATGATTTTAAATGTAAATATCCGTCAAAATACTGAAGTCAAATTTTTTGACGATTGCAAAACTTTCTCTTTACTATTTATAAAAGGAAATACAAATCTGAAGGCATAATTTGCTTTATCAAACATTTTTCTTGTGATTGAAACTCGTATCTAAAGTCAAAAAACAGTTGTTGATCTAGAAATAAAATGATTCAGATGAACTTATTCTGAATGGTTTTCTCGTCATCCGAAAGAGATTATCTCTGTCCATGCAGAAGAAATATCTCATTTGAAGCAGTGGCTGGAATCATCTCGACGCGAAGATTCTATTTCAGGGTTAAAATCATTTGGCCAGATTATTTTCGTGAGCTGAGGATATCTTCATAAGATTACATAAACCGCAGATGATAAAATAAAAGTAAGTAAAGATAAAGTAAGATCAAATAAAAAAGAATATTTCTTTGAGCCTTAAACGAAGCAGCTTCTTTTTTCGAGTTAATTAATTTCGGACAGTAACACACATCTTCCTAAAAATATGTTTTTCTAACTGAATTGTGATGTTAAACATGAATATGAGTCAAAATATTGAAGTCGAATTTTTGACGATTGCAATACTTTCTCTATACTATTTATGTGGCCGCGGTAGCCTGGTTGGTAGAGCGTCAGTCTAGAAACCGAAAGGTGGCGAGTTCTGTCCTCGTCTCGGCGAAAGACCGCCGTGTTGGCTAATGGCAGTAGAGGCACGTTAAATAGGTCGTGACTGCGAAGTCCTCTAAGTTGCCATAACAAATGATACCTCTGAGGGTACTGAATCAGGGATGAGTCGGTCTCTGATTTGGATCTCAATTCTGGCTTGTGAATGGATGAATGAGTTCAACAGCCCCCTAAAAAGGATTGTGCCGTGTGTGTTCAAGCAAAGTAGTACTTTCACCTTAAGGGTGCTCGTTAACAACGGAAGACCCACATTTCTGACTTAATTCGAAGTTCACCGCTCATTCGGGCATTAGACCCACCACCATACTATTTATAGGAAGAAATAAAAATCTGAAGGCATACTTAGCTTTGTCAAACATTTTTCTTGTGATTGAAACTCATATATAAAGTTAAAAGAAACAGCTGTTGATCTAGAAATAGAATTATTCAGATGAAAACTGAATCAGATCAGATGGCAAGAGATCTGAATTGTTTTCACGTCATCCGGAAGAGATTATCTCTACACATGGGGAGGAAATATCTCATTTGAAGCAGCGACTGGAATCATCTTGACTCGAAGATTCTTTTTCAAGATTGGAATTATTTGGCCAGATTATTTTCTTGAGCTGAGGATATCTTTATAAAATTGCATAAACTGCTAGTGATAAAGTAAAATAAAAGTAAGTAAAGATTAAGTAAAATAAAATTAAGTAAAGGCAAAGTAAAATAAAAGTAAGTAAAGACGAAGTAAAATAAAAGTAAGTAAAGACGAAGTAAAATAAAAGTAAGTAAAGACAAAGTAAAATAAAAGTAAGTAAAGACAAAGTAAAATAAAAGTAAGTGAAGATAAAGTGAAATAAAATAAAAGTTAGCATAGATAAAGTAAAATAAAAGTTAGAGTAGACAAAGAAAAATAAAAGTAAGTAAAGATAAAGTAAAATAAATTTAGAAAGGACATTTCTTTGAGCCTTAAACGAAACAGTTTTAACTTTCGAGTTAATATGATTATGTATGTTAACCATATTAATGGATGTTAGCCTTAACTGATTAACCTTAAAAACTAACTTTGTTCATAACGGTTATTAGGTACCATCATTTGACCGTAAATTTGCGTCATCAGGTATTCGTGTATTACCAGGTACCATCATTTAAACTGCAACCATAATCTTGTGTTGAAGGACCACAATTTGTATGCTATTTTGTTGTTCTTGCTTATCCCCCTTGGGTTGAACTCCAATTCAAACCAAGTCCAAGAGATAGGAGAAAGAGGGGTGGAGTAACTTCTGAAGGTAAGGACCCGAGGGCAGATGTCTGACATCAGCTCCTATGAAGAGACACTTGCACACTCGCCTGCACAAACCCTTTTTACAGGGAGTGGAGGCTCTTTCACACATCTCACAGCCAGAACACGGGATAAAGAACACCCATTCCCTATCCAGGACGCCCCCCTAATTCAGGATGCGTTACCCATTGGCCAGGTCGCCAGCTCATGTTATGTAGAGGAATATAACCTTTTATTAGGAAATTCGTAAACAAGTTCCACAAAAATTTATCCTTCTCGCTCATGTAAAGGCTTGTAATTATAGAAAACGAAAAACTATATTAACTATTAAATTCTAGTGTGAAAGTGAAATAACTGGAAAGAGATTGTATTAGTATTTATTAGATTAGATTATAAAATTGTTTATTTTATTAATTACTAGCCGCCTTTGGCGACCAGCTGGTTCGCCATGAGTAATGCGTTCTAAAATTTTCAATTAAATCACATATTCATTAGCCAAAATTTAAGAAATAGTTAAAGTTAAAAGATTCAGTTATTAGTAGTTAAAGAGTCGGTAACTTTATTCGAAAAAACTTTTTGAGTTTAATGCTCTAACAATTTATCGATTGTGCTTCCAAAATATTAAAAATGTTTTTTTCGGTGATGTTGCCAAAATGTTAAATATGTTTTTTAAAGAAAGCGAAAAAGGGGAAAAATTATTGAATTAATGATACAGATATTACAAACGATTATAGAAATATGCCATTAAGTCGGGATTTCAATGCATATCCTGTCTAAATTCAACCAGGTTTACTGTAAATAAAGACAATTTATGGAATTAATTATACATCTATTGCAAACGATCATAAAATCCTCTGCCTTGCATTTATTTGTTTAGAAGATATCTCATTTTATATTTATGTTATTTTATCCAGTCACATGCTGGAAGTTGTATTTCTTTAGATTTGATTTGCGATGATAGTTTTTTTTTATTTGAACTTCCGGCGTTGTTTTATTTTATTTTATCCAGTCACCATCTCAAAAAAACATGGTTAAAATATTTTTTTAAAAATTTGTTAAAAAGAGAAGCTTGAGTTATACATTAAAACACTGATATCACAAGTTCATCTCTTTTTAATTAAAAGCTAAATATTCTTCATTTTTTAAAGCATTTATAGACTCGTGCTACATACTATGCAGCTATTTACTTCATTTAGATTTTTTATAGATGTATTTATATTATTAAACAAAGCTGATTTATTTAATTAATAATATTTAAAAGTCACAAAAAATTTTTTGCATTTTCTTTTTTTAAAAAGAAAAAACATATTTCATATTTATTTCATTTCATGCAGACACGTGCTGAAAATTGCATTTTTAAATGTTTAATTTGCAATAATTATTTATTTTTTTAATTTGAGTTTTTATCTATCTGATGGCAACCTATTGATAAAAGATAATGTTTCCCCTTCCACTCGTAACGTGCTCCTGCAGATTAAATTTTATTGTTTTGTCCGAAATATATTGTTGAAAAATGAAGTTGAAATGCTTCTTTAAAAATTCATTACAAATAGAAGCTTAAGTTAAATGTTAAAACACTGATACTATTAGAAAGCTAATTTTTTTATCTTTAAATTGATGTTAAAATCATTTTTATCCGATAATATTTTCGGAAGTTATAGCGGAAAAACGTCGAAATTTCGCTTAAATTTTAATTAATTCAAATTCTAATTAAAAATTCGAAAAAAGGGCTCCGAGGTGCACATTCCGAACCTCCAAGGTATACATGTACCAAATTTGGTAGCTGTAGGTCCAACCGTCTGACCTGTAGAGCGCCAACACACACACACACGCACACACACACACACATTGAGCTTTATTATAAGTATAGATAATAGTTAATCAGCAAAGTATACCATGCATATTTAAGATACTTTGCGCAGTAATTATTGAAATTCATAACCCTTCTGAATTTTTGTGAAAGATTACCAAAAAAAATCCCTTTAATTTATTTGAAAAATAGTATAAGTTACCAAAACCATTTATTACATAGCAGTCAGTGAGAAATGATTAGTGCTATAGTCAGTACTATGATTAGTACTATAAATAAGTTCCAAGTGCTATAAAATTCCCTCCTAATTAAATTAACCTATCTTTATTTGGAAATTTTGAAGTAAGTTTCGTAAAAATACAGCGTGTTGATTCATGTAAAATAAAGAATTATTAAATTCAAACTTGGAAATCAAATAACCATGGTATACCATGCATTTTAAGGCACTCTGAGCTGTAATTATTAAAATTAAGAATACTTCATCATTTTTAAACATTAAAACAGCACTTAAACTCATTTGAAAAACAATAATTCATGCATTCAAAACCTTGCACTACATCACCGTAGGAAATAATTAACTTTCCAAATGCAATAAAATCCCCTTACATTGAAATTCACTTATATTTTTTCATCAACGCAATGCAGTTTCAGACAGTAAAAACATTTTATTGTAATGACGCGTACTAAAGATGTAACTTATCGCTTGACTGGATCAACAACAATCATTACAAGCGAAAGATGAAGCTTTGGGCGTATCCATAAAAATAACAACCAAATCTAATTTATTTTTTACTGCTGATGTTATAACGCCCGTTTCAGGACTCGCAAAATCTTAGGATAACTGTTGAGAAATTGAAGAAGTGCCTCTCTGAGAAAAACATTTAGGATCCCCCCATCTTTTATGTTGGATTAACCGCACGTTACTGTTGCCGATAGCGGACTCATTTTTGGAATTAATTTTAATGGAAACGCATTCGAAGGTAATGAAATGTAAACAATCAGAAAGTTAAGTGCGGGATTTTAGGAATGTTAAGTTCTCTGATCCGTTTTTAATTATACGGTTAATTAGGGGATATTAATTTCGTAAGGTGTGATCGCTTTGAAGCTTTGGGGTAGAGTGAATTGGTAGTGTTCAGTGATCGCATTGAAGTTTTTGCGTTACGTGAATTCGTAGCGTTTAGTGATCGCTTTGAAGTTTTTGAGTAGCGGTAATTGGTAGAGTTTAGAGATGGCTTTGAAGTTTTTGCGTAACGTGAATTCATAGAGTTTAGTGATCGCTTTGAAGTTTTTGGGTAGCGCGAATTGGTAGAGTTTAGTGGTCGCTTTGAAATTTTTGCGTAGAGTGAATTGGTAGAGTTTAGAGATGGCTTTGAAGTTTTGGGGTAGCGTGAATTGGTAGAGTTAAGGAATCACTTTGAAGTTTTTGGGTAACGTGAATTCATAGAGTTTAGTGATCGCTTTAAAGTTTTTGGGTAGAGTGAATTGGTAACGTTTAGGGATCGCTTTGAAATTCACCTCTGAACCAGTACCCCCAGTGGTATTACTCACGGCATGGAAAAATTTGTGACCACGACAGACTTATACGTGCGCCAGTCTCGACCACACACGGTCTCCGCCGGTGGTGTTCAAACTCAAAATCTAAGGGACGAAGCGTGTCCAACGCCCTACCAACTAGGCTATCTCGGCCCCATAAATGTGATGTAGGATGTATCAAATTTTAAGAAAAGAGATTTCTATTTATTTCTGAGCTTAATTTCAAGTCTCTTACTCTAAATAAAAATCGCTTTAAAGACTTTTTTGAGCTAGAATTTTTTCCTCGCAATATTATTCGCTAACCAAATATTTTTGGCTTTCTAAGTTTCAAAATAATTCGAGATCCCCTAATTTTTAAATCTAAACATCTCCCCCTTTCACCACTCTACTAACCCTATTTCGACTAAATAAACGTACCCTGACGCATGCGCAAAAGCGCTGTAGGTTTTTGTATCCATGAATGAATAGTAAATACCTGATCTAGTTCCAAACCCTCCTCGTGTGATCATTTGATGTGGTCTATTCTAATTTGAAGAACGTATAATATGTATAATCACTGAAAACGATATGTTACACTTCTGTATAAACAGGCTGCGAACTGTTTTGAAGAAAATACATGCTTTTTCTATCATATCTTTATGTAGAACTATGCCCCGCTTTATTTTGCAGGCTGTAAGTTTAAGTGGCTCTTTAGATCACCAGACTAGGCTCCGGGGGATTTTTGGTTGCAGTGGAAGCTAAAATCATTTTCAACGGGACTCCGCATTCAGTTTGATGGAACAGAAAATTGCCGTTTGATGAACCTTCGGTAGCAACAATACCAGTATGATAACTGTAATAGACGTAGTAACGCATCTCATTTCCTTAGTACCTTACAGTAGTGATCATATTAGACTTCTTTTAATTTAAAATAAACCATGTCATGTTATTGTGATCCACTCCATTTTCTCTATTTGTCTAGTTTGGATGAAAAGTTTCAGTATGACGTGTTAGAGGATTTTTTTTCTGCTACATTTTCAATTATTTATTTATACATGGCAAAAAAAAATCTATGATCAAATTCGAACAAACCGAAACTTTTACGAGAATTACTTGGTTTATTATGAATTTTCGAAATTTTATTGATTTTTGATACATCTTATATATAAAATTTATGGCGCCGAGAGAACCTGGTTGGTAGGGCGTTGGACACGCTTCCCTTAGGTTGTAAGTTCGATTCTCGCCGACCGAAGACCTACGTGTGTGCTGGTGGCTGGCGCACGTATCAATCTGTAGTGGTCACAAAGTCCTCCATCTCGAGAGTACCTCCATGTCACTGAGGTAATAGGTTGAGAGGTAATCGCTCTCTAATCCAAGTCTAAATTACGATTTGTGGATGAGTGAATGAAATTCGCCCAGGAAAAAAGGGTTGTGACGCTTGAAGAGATAACCCGTACTCTTAGTCCTAGATGGCGTTACGGATAAAACAAGAGACGCAAAATTCGAATTAAATCGCAGTGATTCTTTAATCAGCAGGTTTGTCATTGACAAATGCCATGCGTAACAAACAATAAATCTTAATTATAGATGATGCATTTCACTGGTTAGAGTTGTGGTTAGAGTAGTTGATGTGTGTTAGAGTTGTGGTTCAGTAGTGCCCTAGAGGGCACTACTGAAAAAAACCAGAGACGCTTATTTCGGATTAAATCGCATTGGCTCTTTAGTCAGAAAGCTTGTCAATGGCAAGTGACATTTGAAGCAACATAATATTTATATCATCGTGCCATTAAATGGTATAAGATGTTGTAATATAATTTACAAATTGCACAATATAATATAAAATCCTATGCTATCTGAGTAGATTCTTATCAAAACTAGTCCCTCTGACTGCATATAGATACCAATTGTTATCAAGACAGGACAGTAGATAAGAATGGATTCTCGATGGTCATCAACACCTCGCATCTTTCGCATTAGTTGATAAAGTCCGCAAGAGTAATCATCCCTCCGTTAACTGGTGATCCAACTTTTAGTTGATTAATTAACTGGTTAGGAATTTCTGGCGCCAGATGAAATTCCGTTCGTAATTAATCTTCTAAAGATCTCCGCGCACGTATGGCATCGCTGAACCGGAGTGACATATCCGGAATGTTTGGTGATACTACGGATATCCAATTTTCTGCAGGAAGATGAATTGGATCCGTTATTGTGTCTTAAAATATACGAAGATCGGATCAAATGCTGAATGAATTGAAGAACGAATTTGTTAGCATTATGAAATGATATTGAAAGTCAGAAAGTTGCGTCTTTTTCTTAATGTTTGATGTTTAATTTAGTCATTATTTAGTTTTTATGGTCCAAGATGGATTGAAAAGTGATCCGGCTTCTGTGTAGTTTATTAATATTTGGTACGATAGATCTTAAATCGGCACTAAAAGTTTAAACTTCACATAATCATAAAAGTTCAATATTTCATCTAAACATTTTCATTAAATTTGTTGTGCTATGTGTCAGTGGTATACAAAAGTAAATATAATGTGTTTATATATATATATATATTACCACATTGTAACGAAGCATTGGTGAGTCTGCATAGCTGAATGGTTACGACGCTGGATTCGTTGTCAGATCATGTGTTCGAATCCAGTAGACAAACTTTGTTTAAGTATTTTTCCTCGATTTGTTTTTCCTTTATTTCGTGTTCCAAAAGATTCTGGGCCTTTCTTTAATTTACCAGATTAGTGCTCTGGACTTTTCTCACTGTCTCCAGCAAGAACTTTCTGTCTAGAACTTTCCCTTCTTGTATAAAAGCTGAAGATTTCTGAGTCACAATGGGGCCTCGGTGGCCTGGTGGTAAGGTCTCGGCTTCGGAGCCAGAGGGCTTCAGGTTCGAGACTCGATTCCACCGAAGAACCGTCGTGTGAGGGGGTCTCCTGCACGTAAAATCTGTCAGGCCAAACGTCCTCCCGTTGATGTGGGGTGGGGTGGAGAGGGGGTTGCCAGTGCAGGTGTCATTCTCGTCATCTGATCTTGGTCCAAAATTACGAGGTCCGTCCCAAAATAGCCCTCGTGTTGCTTTAAACGGGATGTTAATACAACTAAACCAAACTCAACTCAGTCACAAAGTTCAGAGTTGAGTTAATAAATTGAGTTAACTCTACTTCCTGTGTCTTCTTGAGGTCTATCTACGTGACAATATAAACACACACACACACACACACATATATATATATATATATATATAATAAAAATAACAGACCTCCTTACACGACAGCTCTTCTGTGTAGTCGAGTCTCAAACCTAAAACTGTTCAGTTCCGAAGCCTGAACCTTACCACCTGGTCTCAGCGGCTTTCTAAATGTTCGATATTTGACTTGACATCTATTTAGTATTTAATGTCTAAGTAGAATAAAACCTAACCCGAATTTTGCTTGGATTTTATGCATGGTTAAATATATTTTAAATTTCCTCGAAAAGGTGAAATTACTCGTAGTCATATAAGTTTAATATTTTACTTACATTTTCATTCAATTTGTAATGCTATACACAGATGGTAAATTCGTAAATAAATGAAAAAAATAAGCAAATCTATATGCATCAGTAAGTTGTGTGCATTACTGACATTAGGGCTGGTGCATTGTGGGATAAAATAAATTTTTATCACTCAGAAAGATAATTGCTGTTCATAAAGATAAATGTTTTATTATAAGTAAATGAATTATTTTATAATAAAAAACGTTATTTAAATGCTTTATTTAACATATAATTAATGTAATGAATAATTAAAATGCGTTATTTATCGTGCGTATTATTATTTTGAAGGTGTGAATAAGATTTATTAACCCTCAAGAGAAGCACTATCGCTGCTGCGCGATCCAGAAGCACTGGGTATGCCATACCCGCGTGTCTTTGATTAATAATATCTTTCGATCAAATTGTCCGATATAGAATTTTGTTTTTTTTTTAATTTTAAAGCTTAGACAGTGTAGACTAAGAATATATCCATAGAATTGTCATAAAGAAAATATTATCTTGAATAATATAGAAAAAAATCAACATAAACCCTTAAAATGAGGTGTTTTATTCAAATTACCATATCTAGGCAGAATTTATAGATAAAAAATTTTTCCCGACGGCATTTGAAAGGGAATTAAATGTACTTTTAGATAGTTATTTCGTCATTTAACTGTAATTGATAAAAGATATTTATTTAGTTAGGTAAAGTTCAGTGTTTTTAGAATGATATTACTTAATTAAAAAATATGGATTCATTATTCTTTTATTAATACAAACATTTAAATTACTTTATAAAACTTATATTTTAAATGGATTGATGCTACAAAAAATTAAGAATATAACTTCAAGCTACATTTTTCACAAATTTTGGCTGTATGTTGAGCTAGAGAAAAAATGAAAGAAACCGATAAATAAATGTTAAAAAAATAGAAAATCAAATTTTTAATAAAAAATACTATAGAAAATGTAATATTTATAATTTACTTACGAAAAACTGTCACGATCGGTAAAATTTCAATGTAAATACTCCAAAAAATGCACTTGAACTAAGCAATATATATAATAAAACTGACTGATGATATAAAATATCGATCAGAATTCTTTTAAAATAGATATTTTAGAATTCTAATTATATAAATACAAAAAAAGAACTGAAAAACACAATTTTATGCAAAACGTTGAGTCAGATAAAATAACAAAATACTGACGCTACAACAGCACTGGGTAGCGCATACCCATAGACTGACTACGGCCGCCTATATTTTAGTCCGTATTCACATCTCAAGATAACTATGGTGGGGAATCTGTAGTGGGGATAGTAGAGATTTTTCCCCTAGGCAAAGTCACCTTCTCATTGTAACCATTTCTGAAGGAGAAATATTTTTAATTTACACCTGGGTATCCCATACCCAGTGCTTCTCTTGAGGGTTAAATATGCTCTACCAAGTTAAAAAAAGAAACTGAAATTTTATTTTATTTCGAGAGCTTTTTTACGTTAATTAATCGAATGAAAGAATTTTTAACCACTTTTCACTATAAAAAAAATTATATATAATGAGATATTTTACTTTCTTTAAATTAATGAGCCTCAAAACATTAATAGAGAAAATTTTGTGATAAAATATAATGTTAGGTGTGGTGCTATACATGGTTTTAAAAAAAACGATGCAAGCTTTTTTTAAAAAATAGTACCTTTAATTACTTTAATAGAACTTCGTTAAATCAGATTGGCAATAAAGAGATAGACTTCATTTTCTATAGAAATTGATAATGAAATTTTTTTGAAATTGCAATGTAAACTTTTTGACATTTACAATGTAAAAGCGTTAGAAAATGATATACATAGTGCACTATTAATTCGGGCAAACTTCACAAAAATCGTAATAAACAAAGTAATGCTCGTGGTTTACAGGAATATATTCAGCGAATCTAGATATTTTCTATTAAAAATTATTCAAAAATTACTGAAAGATGGTGTTTTGATAGAAATGTCATTCCCGAAACTTTAATAGTCTGCCATGCATTTCTTTTACTCAGCTAGCAACATAAAATGTCCAATCGGATTTCCTTACAGAAAATTTCCACTTGGAATGCACAAAAACTCTTGGTTACGTTAATATCTGACATTTTACGCTTTGAACCTTCACCGTTAAACCTAGTGATGTATATTTTTTTTTCAAAATTAGTCGCCATTCTGATCTATTTAAATACCATTTAAATTCAAATTTCTTGATTGAAAAAAAAATTATTTTAAGAACAAAATGAAATAAGCTTTTTCCCCATTAACAATTTTTGGCCGAATTTAAAATGTCTTAGCAGCTGAACTTCTATAAATTATACGTATTGCTTAGCTATCACTTAACTTGTGTGGTGATATCTTAATAAGCCAAATAACATCTACATGATTGGGCAATTGCTTTTGTCCTGTGGTTATGCTACTAGGCTTCAGACCCAAAGGTTTCGTGCTCTATTCCGAGCACAATTCACCTTCCACAATGGTGACCTCAAAAAATGAACCTTCATGCAACTGTCGTGGCGCCATCTACCCGCAACCAAAGTCATCAGACTCAATTCACGCACGCTCGCCATAACGCTTGGCGTGACTAAAAAGTTTTCCTCTCGCCAAACAAAGATGGGTAAGGCGCATTAGACACAACAGATACACACACCAACCATTCACTCAACAAATCAATTCATCATCACTCAACAACAACGCATATCGTCCGTAAACTCACTGGAGGGTGAGTCTGTGGTGATATCTTACTAAGCCAGATAACATCTACGGGACATGAGCATTGCTTTTGTCCTGTGGTTATGTTCCTAGGCTTCGAACCCAAAGGTCCTGGATTCTATTCTGAGCCAACATCCCCCCCTACACTTGTTAAGCGGATAATTAACTTCAATTCGCTTTGCATTGAAATATTTCGTCATACCCGATTAGCAGGTTAACCCATTAATGCCTAAGGTTGAAAAATTGGAATTTTTGCATGATATTTCTAATGTTAGGTAAAAAAAATATGATAAAAATAACTTTTATGTGAGGGGTTTTCCAAAATAGAACATTAGGCATAAATGGGTTAAACAAAACTTTTTTTAAGCAGTGTTATTTGTGGTGTATTTTCTAGAAAATATAAAGGAAAATCAAAGTAAATGCTATCCATATTTATTTTTAATTTTAATTATTGTTTGTTTTGGCTTTTTTTTTAAAGTAACTTAATTTAATTTCCATAAAAAATCTCAGAAATTAACAGTGGACTTAAAAACTACTCTGAGCAACAAATATCATTATTTACTTACATTATACAATATCCATTACAGTTATCCGTATTGAATTACAGTTCATTATAGTTATCCATATTGAATTGCAACTATCCATATTGAATTATACATTACAGTTATAAATATTGAATTACAGGTATCCATATTGAATATTATATTACAGTTATCCGTATTGAATTACAGTTCATTACAGTTATCCATATTGAATTATACATTACAGTTATCCGTATTGAATTACAGTTCATTACAGTTATCCATATTGAATTACAATTATCCATATTGAATTATACATTACAGTTCATTAAAGTTATCCATATTGAATTACAGTTCATTAAAGTTATAAGTATTTAATTACAGTTATCCCTATTTAATTATACATTACAATTATCCATATTGAATTACAGTTCATTACAGTTATCTATATTGAATTACAGTTCATTACAGTTATCCATATTAAAATATACATTACCGTTATCCATACTGAATTACAGTTCATTGCAGTTATCCATATTGAATTACAGTTCATTACAGTTATAAATATTAAATTACAGTTATCCATACTGAATTACATTCTTAAACCTGCTTGAAATTTCAACCATTACGTAATTTTGAACAACCTGTTTCGTTTATCTCCTGACAACATCTGCAACTGAGTAGAAGATAGAATTTTACTGAAAATTCTAATTATTTTAGTTCCTAAAATAATTAATCATTTTTCATAAGCATAAACAAAAATATAAATCTCTCTCACAACCTTATGAAACGAAACCTGTGTCAAAGTCAGTCCAGACATTATCTTTTGCAAGCGGAAACATAACAATAAAGTCGAGCTTGAATTAAAACATGCACGGATCCAAAAGTTTGTTGGATTTAATGCTAGAACTTAACTGCAGTAGATTTGGATGTAAAATATATTGCGAACACTAGGAATAATTCTGAATTTCTAAGCACCTTAGTTGTTGAAAATGAATTCTAGATATTTTCTAATGAGGGAAATGTATGGCGTGTTTCCTAGAATGAATTGGATTTCCATGTTAGGCAAAGTATTAACTTTACGGAAATAAATATCTTAGAAGGAAATTTTGTCGAAGATGTAATTATTTCATAATCTCTCTTGATACATGTGCATAATATCATTGCCCAAATATTTATTGAATGAACGATAGCATAATTTATATACAGATTCACTCAAAATTACAGAACTGTTTATATCACGAAAAATGATCTATCATTGAAAACAATGTTCATGTTTTCATTTTTATATTCATTATAAAAAATATATTATGGGTTCATTTTAATCATAAATTCATTCATTTTTATCATAAAAGTATTTATGAATTCATTTTTATCATAAAAGCATTTTATGTATTCATTTTTATCATAAAAGTATTTTATGTATTCATGTTTATCATTAAAATATTTATGTACTCATTTTTTATCTTAAAAAGTGTTTTATGTATTCGTGTTTATCATAAAAGTATTTATATTTTCCTTTTTATCTTAAAAAGTATTTTTGTATTCATTTTTATCTTTAATAGTTTTTTACGTATTCATTTTTAGCATACAAGAATTTTATTTATTCGTTTTTATCTTAAAAGAATTTTATATATTCATTTTTATCTTAAAAAGCATTTTATGAATTATTTTTAACATAAATCCATTCAATATTACTATAAAAGTATTTTATGTATTCCTTTTTATCATAAACTTTTTCATTTTTATTCTAAAAATAATTTTATGTCATTATTTTTATTCGATAATTTAGTTGTACGAATGAAAATGATATTATTCGTTTAAATAAAAAATAAAATTTAAACAAGTTATAGAAAAAGATTTTATTCATTTACCCAAATATTGAATATTTTAGCAAAAGATTTACTCTGATATTTTATTTTATTACAACCAAAACCTATTATAAATTATGCGTTTTTTATATAAGATAATTCTAAATGTATAAGCCACGTACACAAGAAAAAACTTTTTATCCTAAAAAGTATTTTATGTATTTATTTTTACCTGTAACAGGATTTTGCGTATATATTTTTATCTAAACAATATTTTATCTATTCATTTTTACCTTAAAAAGTATTTTATGCATTCATTTTTACCATAAATTCATTCAAAGTTATTATAAAAGTATTTAATGCATTCATTTTTATCATAAACTCTTTCATTTTTATCTTAAAAAAGATTTTGCTTCCTTGAGTTATCTTTGTCACAGAAGCATGGGAATTCTCCAAAATTGTTTTTTTTTCCTAATTCAGGGAGGTCTAAAACGTGTAAATTTGTTTAAATGTGGAGTTCGAACTTTTTGACGAATACTATACTTTCTCCATGTACACGATAAAGTAATAAAAGAAGAAAAAACCCGATTTAGTATCTGATGAAACAATGCAAAAAGCTTCAATTTCCTTATAATAATGAAACCTATTGTTTAAAACTACCTAAAAGATTTCATCTATCAAAAGTTCAAAGAAAACCCTGAATACAATTGAACCGAAACTATTACAAAGACAAATTTCTTTTAATTTATGAATTAAATATTGTCTAATGTTATTTTAAAATAGTTTTTTATTTTAATAAACTTAAACTCAGTCTTTAATGATTAAAAAATGCTACGCATAATTAATTTCTTCACTTATCTTAGAAAAACAAGAATATTCCTTTAACATTCAAATAAAATTCAAATAAAATCTTCAAAAGCTCATCGCGCACACGCTCCGCATGTATGTTTATGCGTGAGTTGTGCATGCGTGTTAATGAATCGTTTTTTTATACATATTTAAGAGAAATATTCAATTCATTATAGAGTTTTTTTCATCGTGATATTCTAAATTTCACATAATTTTTTATTATTTAATTACTTTCTTTTCTCAGACGATACAGGTCAGACGTGAAGATAAGTAAGAAAACCATTAATAGAACACTTTCAAATTATTAAAATACCTATAAGAAATTTGAAATCAAAAAACTGAAATAGCCTTTTGCTGCCCATTTTCATACCACTTCAAAACCATTCTTAAAATCCCAATCCTTTTATTCCTTTTCCATTTTTATGAATATATTACTTTTCTCTTGAGAGTATATATATATATATATATTCAGGGGGAAAAATCTACATCCACTTTATTACTCTCCATCACATGGTTAAAAATACTTTTAAAGTGAATTTCATTTCAAAAAAATAATAATAAATAAACCCTGTCAGCACGAAAATCAGAGAGCAAAGAAATGTTTGCAGCAGACGATTTTTTTTCTAATCGAAAGCTCGAATGACGCTCGCTGAATAATAAAAGAATATTCCATTGTGGATATATTCCATTAAAGCAGGTGGAAAAATTCTTCTGTGTTATCCAATTTCCAGAAATTTAAAAGAGTCATTCAGCCGTTGTCATTGCAGTCATGGCACCTGCCAACAAAATTGAATGATTGACAAAGATCAACTGTCAAAAATTGCTTTTTTAAGTAAAGATTATAATTTAAGAAATATTCATGACTATATACAGATTGGTTATAATTAAAGCTCCACTTTGAAATAGTCATCAAAGGGAAACTACTGGACCAAATGCCATCAAACTTGGTAACAGTTTAAAAGTGGTCTTAAGAATTCATTTTCCATCAAAAAAAATTCAAAAACTCGCCACCGGGTGTGAAACAGCACTGTATCAATTTCGTTAACACTTTCAATGCAACCGCCGAAACATCTCGTGTGCCACCGTGGCATGGTGGTAAGGTCTCGACTTTGGAACCGGAGGGTTTCAGGTTCAAGACTCGATTCCACCAAAGAAATGTCGTGCAAAGGGGTCTCTTGCAAGTTAAATGCGTCATACCATACGTCCTCCTGTTGGTGTGGAGAGGAGGATGCCAGCTCAGGTGTCGTCCTCGTCATCTGACAGTGGTTCAGAATGACGAGGTCAGTCCCAAAACAGCCCTAGTGTTGATTTACAAAGGGACGTTAAAATAACTAAACTAAACCAAACCGAGATATCTTGTCTTTCAGATACTTCCAATTGCAGGTTTTTGAGACCTGAAATTGGCTTCTTATACCAGTTTAGATAGGTTGAACTCTCTAATACATATCTCAAGAATACCCTTACTTTTTTCATTACAATTTTTAGCCTACAGAAACTGAAGGCAGTATCTGGGAAACGAGATATCTTGGCAGTTACGTTGAAAGAGTTCAGCAAAATGGAGCCTGAAGATAACGATTTAAGATGTGTTTAGTCATTTCTGAAACTGTTACAAAGCATGTTGAATGCTGTGTTATCTGAAAAGCACTGTTTATGGTTATTAAACAATTTGGCGGAGCTGAAAGATGCGGTACACCGACATGTGCATAACATTCCTCCTGATATGGGAAGAGTTGAGAACGCAGTAACGCAGAACTCTTGAGAACGCAGTAAGGGGGTTTAACTTGCTATCAGGAAAAGGTGGTCGCCATATTGAAGATGTTTAGTAACACTTTTCAGAAACAATTAAACCTATTTTAATCAAATATATGTTGTTGTTACTTTACAAGTCCGCTGACAAAAAGCTGTCAGGGGTTTAACCCTAAATGAGCGTCCCTTGCCTTTTCAGTAGCGCCAACTAGGGCCAAGAGTAAGCCGTAGCTACTTTATGCTTCACGCATTTGCTTGCACAATTCTTTTTTACAGGGAGGCACATTCACACTACTCAAAGATAGAACAGCGGAAGAACATCCATGCCCGAACCGGAACTCGAACCCGAGGATGACACGCTACCCCTATGCCAGGATGCCAGCAAACCAATATCTTCCTGTTTTATTTTGTTTAATAATATTACATACAGCACCATTTTCCCTCTGGTGGCGAGTTTTC
The DNA here is from genome assembly GCA_026543055.1 of Argiope trifasciata. NCBI lineage: Eukaryota > Metazoa > Arthropoda > Arachnida > Araneae > Araneidae > Argiope > Argiope trifasciata. The sequence goes on from JAPMOQ010019287.1 coordinate 322,686, forward strand.
GAACTTTTTTTGCCGGAAAAGAAATTTGCATGACCTCCGTTACACTATTACCAATTTTGATAGTATTTGTTCCAGTAGTTTTCCTTTTATAACCATTTCCAAATGGAACTGTACTTATAACCACCTGTATTTTATACATTTTCTAGAAATGAAAAATAGAAATATTATGCAAGAATTTTTTTATTTTAGTGATTACCTCCTCTTTATGATACTAAATGAGAATTTTTGTGGAATCGCAATTTTGAACCGTGGTCAGAAGTATTTCGTATACGATTAGATAGAAATTAAATCAATATATAACTGTGCTGACAAATAATAAGGTATTAAGTCATGACAAGCCTGAGAAATATGAAACAGAAGGGGGGGGGGGATTATCTATTTCATTCCCTAACTGTTCCATCAGCCTACATTCTTCAAAAATTGGCTGATCAATGAAGGTGTCTCTAAGTAATTGTTTCCTGCAGTTAACCAATCAGAAGCATTCCTGATTAACTTCCATACTAAACAAATATGTGAGTTAGAGTCCCTTAAAAATCCACAGAGGGCAGTCTTTTATTTCTTGTAGTATTAATTAAGCGACTGATTAATTTCAAACATTATCTTGCATTTCGAGAGTCCTGTTGACCTAAATGTCCAGTACGTCTAAAGCTCGTTTGATGTTTGAACACAAGGAAATCTATTCATGTACTAATGTATATATTGTCACTAAGATGCACAGAATAACAAGTTACAAAGTAACACTATATCAAGTTTATTAGCTTTAAGTAACTCGCAACATGAAGGCGAAGAATTCACCCCACTGCTTGTGGAACTCAGAATTTATACCTTTTACAGAATAAACTAGAGTTGTAAAGAGGGTTATAGAAAGTTCTAGAAGCATCCAGAACATAAGTAAATGAGTAATAAAAATTTCAATTAAAATTCAACCCTTAAATTCGTACAACTTGGTTGGGATTTGAAACCACGACCTTGTGCTTTCCAAGTGTGTACTATATCTCTGAGCCCCGCTGACTCTACGCAAACCTGCCTTTTGCGACAGTATTTATAATGTCAAATAAACAAAGATACTTATTTATACTGAATGGATGTTGTACTGACTAGATTCCTCTATGAACAAACTAGAAAAAACACCTAAATGAGAAAAACCATGAAACGTGACATCCGTGGAAAACAATAGCATTCATCATGTTTAGAACGAGATAAAAATCCAATTTTTCATTAAAAGTCTTCATTTCTTTCTTTTACCTCTTTATTATAATGAAAATAAACTTTTAAAAATTCAGGTTATTTCTCTCTCTCACTGTGTATATTAAATATATATATATATATATATATATATATATATAAAAATGAGTTTAAACTAATATTATTTCATATTTATTCATATTAAAAGGATGGTAATATCAATAAAATTAAATAATAAATCTTAAAAACTCAAAAAATACCGTAAACATGAAACAAAAAGTCTCCGTACGGTGCCCTAGCATACGAAAAAAGTTTGCAAAAATGCAAAATACATTTAGCAAATATACATTTAATGATCAGTGGGCCCTCCTTTGGCCTTTATCACCTCTTTTAGACGTTGTGGCATTATCCCTAGAAGTTTTTTTTTGTTGTTTCTGGAGAAATATTATGCCAATTGCTACTAATGGCAATTTTGAGTTCAACTTTGTTTTTTATGCCATATTTTTTAAGTTGTCGGCCAATTTCTTGCCACAAAAGTTAGATGGGGTTTAAATCGGGTGACTGGGAAGGGCTATGAAGTTGTTATTTAACATGGTAAAGGCACCTCTCTTGGCAAATCTTAGAGGTGTGTTTAGGATCGTTGTACTGATGAAAAGTAAATCCAGTTCCAAGAGATAGTTTCTCTGTGCTGGATAATACATATCGCTTAAGAATATCTAGATATCCATATCGATTCATATTTCCCTTGATGAATTGCAAATTTCCTACTCTAGAAACAATCATACAACCCCACACTATAACACCGCCACCGCCGTGCTTCACAGTTCCGCATAAATTCTTAGTTAGCATTTGTTTTTTGGTTTTCTCCACACCATAACTCAGCCATCTAACCAATGAATGTTAAATTTTGATTCATCGCTAAAAAGAATGGATTCTCAAAAAGATAATGGCTTGCTTACATGCTTCTTTGCAAACTCGAGGCGCTTTTTCCTGTTCCACAAACTTATATAGGGTTTCTTCCGGGCCGCATATCCATGATAACCACTTTTTGTAATGACATTTCTCACGGTTAGAGTTTGAGACTTCAATGTTGTAACTTACCATTAATTCAGCTGCCAACTGCGGCGCACTAATTCGTGGATTGTCTTGAACTTGGCATATATTTATTTTATGCACGCGATTTAATTTTGATGGCCTCTCGGATCGATCTCTATCCTCAACTGAAAAAAGTTTAAGATATCTTTCAATGATGTATTGCACAGTAGATTTCGATTTTTTTAGTAGTTTCACTAATCTTTTTCATGGAAAATTCATCTTTTTACAATTTAATCACTATTTCGGAATTACTCTGGGAACTTCCCTTTTCAGACGATCAAGAACAAACTTGAACTCAACAACTGTCGATATGTTGTTTTCTTATCAGTCATTAACTTTCTAACGTCAAAGATTTACTGCAGGCCTGTTTTAAACACGTCAGAAAGAATTTGCATGACGCGTACGGAAACTTTTTTTGCAGTACAATTTTTAATTTACCTTAGATATTGCAAATAATATGCTTTTCACGTTTTGTAAAAATTAAAATTTATAAAAATCATTTTCTATAGACTTATACTAAACACATATAGACAGTATTTAAAGAAAAAATGCAATACTTTACAAATTATCCACGTTTATTCTTAAATTTAGTGACCGTACGGAAACTTTTTTTACTCACTGTATATATATATATATATATATATATATATATATATATATATATATTGCGTTTAAAGGCAATATATAAATCGCTAGAAAATAAATTTGTCTATTATTATAAAATACATGATGCTTTAAATAATAAATGACATTAAATTCTTCTTTCTTCTTTTAATTCTTAATTCTTTTTTCTTCTATATTCTAAGCAAGCATAAAATTTTGCAAATTTTATATGAATTATTTTCCTTTAATTTTTTCTATATAGGGAAAAATTGTTCTTATAAGAAATTTCCACTTTCCATCAATTTTTACAAAAAGATGACTGAGCACACTCCTACAACATATTCTCTTCACCTCCTCCCCCACCCATCATACACACACCCTCCGAAATAAAAGAATAAAAGGCGATTGGAAGAGAAACCGAACACTTCCTTCCTGCAAAAAAAAAAAAAAAAAAAAAAACAAAGCAAAAAAAGTTCGCAGCAAACGATTTTTTTATCCAAACTTTTTCACCTGCATTACCAGAATATATTAAAGAATGAATGTTCCTTTTATTATTCAATAAATGCCAGGCAAAGTTTTTGACGCCATCCAATTGTCAAAAATTCAAAATGATCGTTTTCAGTTGAAGTCATTCATGTCCGATCTTATCTGAAGGAGTCTGGTTGATTGAAATGATGAATAAAATGCACACATACAAAAGCAATCAAGCACAAATTCGGGACGTATTAAAACGGACATATTTTAAAATCTGTGTGCCTATTCCTTAGAAGTCCAAACTTATTTTTATTTTTACACTTGAAAAATGGTTTAATTTAAAGTAAAAATAAAGTACATTCAACGAAAAATTTCTAAACTAAAAATTAAACTAAACGCCTATGAAATTTTGGCAATATCTCGCAAAAAAAAAAAAAAAGTGTCACTGCTAAGTTGTATGTCTTTTGACTTTTATAATGACCTCTAAACATCTTTGTACCGATTTAACCATTTTTTGAAGGTATCTGAAGATATTTTACCCCATTTTTCCTGCAACACTTGTTTTTAAATGGGTTTTGTTTCTAATTTTTTGTTTTTGAACCACTTAAAATTAAATAAATGCAGGAACACACAAAAAAATAAGATTTTGCTGCATTTTCATATTTTATTCAAAGATGGATATATCATTCGATACTAACATAAGAATTGAACTGTATAAAGTATATGACTTAAAGCATTTTTTTCCTTCTTAATTAAATTGTTTCTACTTTTTAAACCCTGTTATATATAGTTAAAATTCTCATACTTTGATTTCAATTCAACTTTTACGAATATTTTCATTTTGCTACAGAGTTAAAAAAAATCTATTTTATGCAGTCTTAGAAAAATATTCCCAACCTATTCTTACTACTTCCATTACATGGCTGAAAACACTCTTAGGGGGAATTTTACACCCCCTTACTTCCCCCCAAAAAGAAAAAGAAAGGGAATAGGAACCGGAGATTTCCTTCCTGTACCGGAAACATAAAGAGAGCAAAAAGTTTTAGCGGCAGACGATTTTTTTTTTCTTTTTTCGGAAAACTTGAATGGCATTTCGCTAAATAATGAAAAGAATATTCTCTAGTAAATAAACTCCATTAATGCAGGTCGGAAAGTTCCCCGCGTTATCCAATTGTCTGAAATTCTAAGAAATCATTCAGTCTTAGACCTCTGTCAAACTAAATGTCAACGCTTTTGAAAAAGTGATAAATTTGAAGACCTTGTTTCAAGGGATACAAATTCTTCATAAAGTTAAAAGCTTTGAATTCATGTACAATTTTTTGTGCGGATTTTCTTATTAAATTTAAGTGTTCTGATGGTGTATAAACAGTAAAGTTTACATATTTTAAATCAAGATGCATTAATGATATTTTCTGCTGAAAGAAATTTGGAGAAAAAATTCGACTTCAGATTTCAATAAAATTTGTTTATCTTTTATATTTTAAATTGGATTTTTAGTCAAAAAATATTTTTGCAATGATGGTATAAAATCAAATGTTGTTTGTTGTTTATTGTTGGCATCAATAAAAAATTCTATCAATATGCTCAAAAATTTTTTTATTTAATTTCAAAATTTTGATGTTCTTGTTTTAAAAGCTATTCACAGAAAACAATTTTTGTAATATTTTAAAATTCTTATAATTATCTATTCAATGATTTCAAATTGCATTTCACTTCATTTTAACAAGTTTTATGTAAGCTATTAAAAACGATTTTTTTTCATTTGCCCAAGTATTTCAGCAAACGATTTTTTTAAAATTTATTCTATTACAAATTATTATGCCTATTTTTACATAAAATGTTTCTGAGTTCATGGACTACGCATACAAAAACAAATCGTTCCTTTCAAGAAAAATTTGTATTAAAATTATTTCATTATTATCTAGATGATGATACTTGTAAATAAATCTATTTAATATATTCACTGAATAGATTATCTGATTGTGCATTTTAAGAAACATGGTAAATAAAGATGTATTCTATATATACTCCTTATAAAAGAAAGGTATGAATCAGTTAAATGCAAGCAATCAATTCAATAATTAAAAATATATTTTATATTTCCATTTAACAAGAATGATAGCGTGCCTGTTAACAAAATAATCTTAAATTAAATGTTTTCTGAATATTTTAATGGAATTCCGATTGTATACTAGTAGCGTCATCAAGTGACTAATTTTATTTAAAAAAAGCTACTGCAAGATCCAAAATTATTTATAAAAAATAAAATTACACAAATTAATAAAATAAAGACTGTTAGTAAATTATTTCAAGATTTAAAAAAAATTCTACCTTTTAGTGCAAAATAAAACTTTTTTTAAATGCTCTGATTATTAAATTAATATATATATTCTCACAAGGAAGCCAGAATGAATGTTGTACCTTCGATCATTTCGTTTACTAATAATATAATATAACACATTTTGAGTCTCTTAAAGGGTCAAACAGATAAAATATGATTTTCGGTAGGTTGGTATAAAACGTAAAGTTTCGTAAAAGTCTCGAGTTCCAATTTTTTGCTATTACAGAATTCCCTTAAATAAATAAATAAAACAGGGGATATAGTCTCGGCAAAATGTTACTCACATAATATTTGCATATTGTGCCGACAACGTGACCTAAGGTTAACGTTGTTTCCGTGTGATTTGGCCGTTCCGGTGTTCGTGTCCTGGTTCGTGTCCGGTGTTCATTCATTGTTGTTTTTCACCCTGTATTTTATCTGTGAGATATGTGAAAGATCCTCTGTGGCGTTGGTGTTGGCTGGAATTGTGCCAAGGGATCGGTTCAATTACGCCAAGGATCGAACCTTTGATGTTTGGGTTTGAAGACCAGTAACTTATCCATTCGACAAAAGCGATCTCCCATGCCAAGTGGTTGTTACTGGCATCTCCCATGTCAAGTGGTTGTTATTAAGAAAGTATATATTGTGGTGACACTAGACATCAGCAATCGCTTTTGTCGAATGGACAAGTTACTGGTCTTCAAACCCAAACATCAAAGGTTCGATCCTTGGCGGAAGTGAATCGACCCCTTGGCACAATTCCAGCCAACACCACAGCCACACTTCCTCTGTAAAAAAGTATTGTGCAAGCGAGGGTGCGAGTGTCATCTACATAGGAGCCAAAGTCAGATATCCGCCCTCGGGTGCTCAGCAATTTTTACCCTCAAAAACTACTGCACCCCTCTTTCCTTGATCACTTGGTTTGAATCGGTGTTCAATCCAAAGGGGGATAAGTAACAGCAACAACATATTTGCACATCTTTCAAATATTAAAAAGATTTATTTTTTTCATTCGTATAGAATTTGGGTTCTGGCCCCTTCCAAATGTTTTTCCAATTTGAAAAAGACGTATTCAATAATTTATGCCATTTCCTACCAAATAATTGACATACTATATTTTTGACTTCAAAACTCGTGCCCTATATTTTACACGAGAACGTACTATATTCTTCATAGTTTTCATGTTTCTATAACATACTTCGAGTCAAACCCGATATTCAGTATTGTAATATGCGCATATAAAACAGCTGTCGAACTCATATCCTCTTTGCAGTTTTGTTCGGGAATATTCTGTGCCATTTCTGGTTTCCTGTATGAAACACAATCTATATCCGGAAAGATTTTTGTTTTCATTTAGAAAATATCGAAATCGTCAAAAGATTCTATTTTCAATTTCTGATGAATATGATGTATACTTTTTTATATCAGGAAAAGTTATTTCTACTTTCGCGTTTTTGAAATATACAATGAGCGGAAATATTATAATATCTCAAAACTTTGACCTTAAGGTTTTGACCTCCACACATCAGATCTTTTGGAATCCTGAAAACATGTTTTTGGACTTAAGAATATATGTGTTTTTTGTTTTTTCATTTATTCATTATTCTTACTGTCCATAGAGGCCGCGGTAGCCTGGTTGGTAGAGCGCGTCAGTCCCACAACCCAAAGGTAACGAGTTCTGTCCTCGTCTCTGTCAATGACCGCCGTGTTGGATAATGGCAGCTAGAGCATGTTAAATAGGTCGCGACTGCAAAGTCCTCCAAGTTCAAATAACAAATGATACCTCTGGGGGTACTGAATCAGGAATGAGTTGGTCTCTGATTTGGATCCAAATTCTGACACGGATGGATGAATGAATGAGTTCGGCCTCCCCTTAAAAAGGGTTGTGTCGTGTGTGCTCGAGGAAAGTCGTCCTATCACCTTAACAGTGCTCGTTAACAACGAAAGGCGCACACCTCTGCGTTAATTCGAAAGAGCTCCGCTCATTCGGGCTTGGTATGGCCAAGTGGCATTAGAACCACGACCGCTGTTCATTAGTCGACACTTACAGCTCCGACTTTACAAACAAGAGCAAGTGGTCTCCCTAAAATATCCTCGTGGTGGGTGGTATAAAGGTGTTATCTCAAAAAAGATGGCGCAGTTTAGCCAAGGTTGGTACTTGCGTCACTAAAATTCACAAGCAACAACGACCCAGACAAGATAGATTTGCATAACATTGGCTTACAATAATGATGAAAGATTAACTTTTGGCGTGAATTTAGCATTTTTACTGCATCTATCGTATGATCCCAAAGCGAGTTTTTTGGGGGGAAGGGGGCTCAATATTTCTTTGGTATGTTGTACTATCGGAAAATCAAATTTGTCTTAGATAAATTTTTTTCTATCGCTTGAAAAAAAATTGCTCAGAATTATACTTGTAATCACAATTAGTTTAGTTTAGTTATATTAACGTTCCGTTGTAAAGCAACACTAAGGCTATTTTGGGACGGACCTCGTAATTGTAAACCACAGTCAGAAAACAAGGACGTCACCTGAGCTGGTACCCCACTTTTCGTACCAGTGGGAGGACGTTTGGCTCCGACAGATTTAACGTGCAAAAGACCCCCTTACACGACGGCTCTGCGTTGGAATCGAGTCTCCAGCCTGAAACCTTCCGATTCTGAAGTTGAGACCTTACCACCAGATCAACACGACCGCTTGTAATCACAAAATTTTATACCAAATTTCATATGTTTTAATTATTTCGTTTTTGAGTTATCATGTTTAAATATTTTTGAAAGTGTATATCGACAAACCATCAATCCTTTGTTTTATTTAACACAAAACTTGACAGATGTCTATACTTGAGATGTTAAATCTGAGTACCAAATTTTATATATTTAACTCGCTTAGTTTTATTACTATTGTGAGACCTTTTTCTCGTACAGCCGGACTGACAGAATTCCTCTGAACGAATTTCACTCAGAATTCGCAGAAATCTGCACATTCGATAGGAAGACTATTTACCAAATTTTATCCATCTAGCTCAAAGCATTTTTGAGTTACCTTGGTCACAGACAGATGGATGGACATTTTACAAAAATGAGTTTTTCGAGCTCAGGGTGATATAAACTTTGGAGATTCCTCAAACTCTCGTGTGCGAAAATTTTGAGGACTAATATTTTCTAGATATAAACTAAGTCGTTATTTAATAAAGACTGGGATTGGTTCAATTATATTAACATTCTGTTTTCCAACTGCCCATGGGCTATTTCGAAACACGATAGCTTTAAGTCATGATCAAATTATGAGAACAGCATTGGAGACGAGACACGTTCCAGGTCCGCTTACATAACCGTTCTTTGGATGAACTGCATTTCAAAATTTGGATCTTCCAGCTCCGAAACCGGGACTTAAAATAACTGGAGCGATAATATTACGATTTCCCTCATTTCTGGAAATTATAGTTGCTGAAATTGCCCAGAGAATGTACAGTAAAAGCTCTTTATTCGCGGGGTATATGCTCCATAAATATGCCGCGAATACGGAATGGTAATTTATATGGAATTATTGGATACGTTCCTAGGTAACAATATTTAAAAAAATAGATAAAAAAATCCATTTAATTGAAGTTTTTGAACAATTTGATTAATTATCTCAAGGCTTAGGCAATGGTTTGAAGAATTTTGTCATTTTCTCTTGCTTGGCAGTTTTTAAAAGCTCCTTCCATTCAGACTGATACGCAGCAGTCGTATTAGCAATTTGCTTCTCAAAAATAAGACTTCGTTCCATAGACGGATCAATGCTCATAAAGAAATCGCAAAGCTCATTTGCCATTCTTAGACCTTCACTAAGATTTTTCAAATTAAGTGTCACGTTTCTAGTGCTTGTTGAATACTTTTCTTCAATGGACAGTGATTTTAATATTTCCTCCAAGTCGGTTTCAGTCAGATCTTTATCTTGCGATTCAAGCAATTCCTGAATGTCACTTGATTCTATCTGTTCGAACCCATCTCGCCCTATTTCGTTCGCGATTTCGGTTATGTTTGCAGTTTGCATTTAACATACTTTAGACAAAGCTGTAATAAGATCAATTCTACTTTTTTTATTAGCCCATTTGACGGCATTTGCAAAGGATACTGGGTTGGACACCTACTGGAATCTTTTTATTATTATGTATGTACTGATTAGATCCACGAATAAAGAAATTTTTAGCCGCGAATATAGGAATTAGGTCGCATTTTTTTAATCCGCGAATAGAGAAAACGCGAATAAGGAGCTTTTACTGTATTGTAAAATTTCAAACAAATTCAATAAAGATTAGCGACATTTCATTTCACTTTGAAACAAGAAACAGTGGCGAAATATACACAAAGAAGTTCTGACAGAAATCAACAACACGTATGCAAATTACGCTCGTGTCTTTCCCTTGATTTAGGCGTCCCGGTTCGGGCATGGTTGTTCTAACTATGAATTGTATGAATGAGCCCCCGTAAAAAGTGGCTGTGCAAGTGAATGTGAAGCATGAAGAAGTCTAATCTGACTACTGGCTCTTGTTGGCGCTACTGAACAAGCAAGAGGCGCTAATTTAGGTTTAATAGCTGACAGCCTTTTGTCAGTGGGCTTGTTAAAGTGTCATAAGTAACAATAACAACACGAGTTATTACTAAACAACAGCAATGCGATTAAGCAGCTTAGTGTGTGGTCAAGGCCTCGAATAAAGAATTCCTTTCACTGACATCTTGCCTTTATAAGTTTTCGGACAGAACAAGAAATTTTCTAGCCAATATTCTGTATTTCATCGATCCTTCATTTGTAGCCAAGGAAAGATAGTAACTGACCAAGAATCCATTAAAATATCCATAAGTCTCTTTTTCTCACTATAACTTTTTCTCACTATATATATATTAGGTTGTTCGGAAAGTAATTTCGTTTTTTCCTGACAAAGGATTTAATTGCATTTTTCGCACCCAATTTCATACTTAAACCGCAAAATCATTTTATGTTTTAAGAGCTGATATAGCAAGGCTTGAGTGTGAAAAAGTGCAGCTGATTCTTTGCAGTAGTTTTTGGATGGTGCCCTTTTAAATATGGAGAGCAATAAACAGCATTTTCGTCATTTTTTTCTTTTTTGCTATAAAAGGTAAAAATGCTGTTCAAGCCAGAAATAAATTAGCCAATATGTGTGGAGAAGATGTATTAACAGTACATCAGTACCAGAACTGATTTGCAAAATTTTTCCTTCAAATGAGGAGGCCAAAAACCACCTCGATCAGTTTTTTTTTACAGCAAAGACCAAAACTTTTATGAGCGTGTAATCATGTTACTACCAAAAATATGGCAAAAGGTATTAGACCAGAATGGCAATTTTATAATTTAATAAATAATTTATTCATTAAACGAAAATTTCTTTTCATTTTGACAAAAAATACGAAATGACTTTCCGAACAACCCAATATATTACAGAGATTCCATGACGGAAATAATAGCGAAGAATTTTCTAAAAGGAATTTGACTTCAGATTTCTTTTAACTTTGCCAATATTCTTTTATTTTCGCTTCATCGCCAAATTTATTTTAATTCACAGAACCTTCCTTTTTGTCAACAATGATAATGCTCATTGACTTGCACCTATGAAGAATATTTGAATTATTCTACTTTACTAAGAGACTAATAGCACAGTAAAGCAGTATTACAAGTTTGTAACAATATCTATCGCTTTGTACGGGTGTCCATTATATAGTATTCTTCATAATTATCTTTTCAGTGAGTAACAAATGAAATTTATTACTTACTTTTATCATATCTGTCCTTCTGTAATAAAAGGTGTCCCAAAATTAACGCAATATTTAAATTTGCTACCATTCGCGCAGTAAAGTTTTGACAACCCCATTAAAAATACCGTTTCACAGCTAATAGCATAGGATTAGTAAAAATGGACCGCTGCATGGTAAAACTGTATTTTTTCATTGTATTTTGAACAATATTGAACAATATTTCAAAAATAAAATTTTGCAGCCCCAGTTCGAAAATTTGTGAATTGCTCTCTTGGATCGTGTGATTTAACACCAATGGATTTCTTCTTACGGAATTATTTGAAGACAAAAATCCATGCCAACAAGCCCACAAGCACGTTTGCATTTAAGGAGGTACTTCAACGCTGCGAAATTTAGTCACGTTCATGCAAAATGGCCATGAAAAATTTCGACAAAAAAGTGATAGCAAAGTCATGGAGGCCATTTGCTCGGAGTGTTATTGCATATGTAACCCTATCCTGTATACTTTACAACTCAATAAATATATAACAATTTAAAGAGAAATAACTATGTTTTTTATTTAATTCAAATCTTGCGTTAACACATTTTTCTGTCGCGAAATGTTTGATTTTTAATTAGTTGGTCACCGGCGCGTTGCTGCAGCAGAAGAAATAATCTTGAAAATATGATTTGGAATTTGAAATAGTTATCTTGTTTAATTAAGAATGATAAGAAGAATATTTTCTTGTCAACAATGAATACATTCATTGAAATTGAAGGATCATAAATAGTATTTATTCTATGTTTATTATTCTATTCTACAAACAAATATTCAGTTTTATATATTATATTGTGTATAGTATGCCTTTGGAATTGTAAAACTTTGTGTTCTTTCAGAAAGGTAATGAAAAAAACTCATGATTCGTTTAATATTCGTTTAGAATTCTCGAGTTTAATGTTAAAAAATGTGATTAAAATATTTTTTAAATTTATTAAACATAGGGAATACATTTATACCATAAAATCTTTAACATAGTTGAAAAGATATTGAAACCTAAGATGGTCAAAAGTTATTTGTGCTATAATATTTTCGGAAGTTACTCCAAAAAATGAAAAAGTTTTATTGAATGTTCAGTTAAAACTTCAAACCTGTAGTACTGGTTCCCTTAAAACTTTCTTGTACACTCTCTAACAAAACTATTACCTCAGAGAAAGACTTATATTGCATTCACGTACAATAGCTACGAAATATTAACATGTAGCTTGAATTTACCATCTTTATTGAATCTGTTGCGTCTGCTTGGGGAGTTATTTGGTGGTCAATCCATTCTTAATAGATGCTGTAAATAGATCTGAAAATAATTTTTATACTTTAGATGACTGTATTATGTGTAAGTGCAAGCAATATGCTGTGAAGTTTTATCGGAATCGGATGATCAGTACGGCAGCGCATAAGACATACAGACAAACATTCATTTTTATTTATATAGATAGCCTTAAACTATCAATTGTCTGATGCTTATTTTAATAATGTTGCCTACAGTTTACTGGTTCAAATGTATTCTTACTTTAATTTTGGGACAACTCTAACAATCAAAAAACAATCTCTTTATAATTCTCCTTCAGAATATATTGTTATTATTTGATATTTTCCGTAAAAGAAACGGCGATTTCATATCGGAAAGCGTCCATTTGATTGCGTCTGGAATTGGAATCAGACGTTTTAGTCTCAATATGGGGTCTTCAAAAATACATAACTCTCTTCCATTACCTAATTCAAACCCATCATTCCACTATGGCCACTTTTTTCCCTTAGTTTTATGAGTTTTTTCCTACGTCTGATTTTACAGATTCTTTTTTTTTATTCCAAAAATTGAGCAAAACACAGGATGCGCTATTTTCCTCAAGACGCGCATTCTCTACAGACTACTTCCGCTGGAATTCTTAAAATATTACGCTAGGGTCGCTCTGAGAACTGGATGTTTCAAAATAAACAAAATGTATATGGACTAGAACTTTGGAAGTTTGAAAAATTACAACCATTCATATAACTCCTGTTTTGCTCAGACAGTTTGAGAAGGTTTTCTTTTTCTTAACCTTCTCGTAAATCAAATTTTCAATATATTTGCTAAGATTTTTTCGGTTGCGTATATACTCATGAAATTGGTAAAAGTAAAGAAAATTTACCTGTGAAACTCTTTTTCATCAAACGAAGAATGATTTTGAGAACCTTTTAGTTGGGTAATATAAAATCACATGTTGCATAATAGATTTATATAGCATATTCGAATCAAATTTTTTATTGTGTTTCTTTTACTGCTGTGGCCTGGCGGTAAGGTCTCGGCTTCGGAACCGGAGAGTTTCAGGTTCGAGACTCGATTTCGCCGAAGAACCGTAGTGTAAGTGGGTGCTCTTGCACGCTAAATCCGTCGAGTCTAAACTTCCTCCCGTTGGTGTGGTGTGGAGAGGGGGGGGAGGGCTCAGCTTAGGTGTCTTCCTCGTCATCCGCCCGCGATTTAAAATGAGGAGGTCCACCCCAAAATAGCCCTATTCTGTTTTACAACGGGGCGTTAATATAACTAAACTTTCCATTATACTTTTGATTATAAATTGTTCATGATATTTCTATTTTCTACTAAGTTTCTAAATCTAAAGTTTTCTTATTTGACTCTTTGACAGTGAAATTTTTAAATTTTTTTCCTCTGCAATGGCATAGAAAAAATGAAAATAGTTCTTAAATTAGATAAATCTGTTCGATTTTTTCCCATTGTGTTTAAGGATCTATCACTGGGAAATGATGATTAAATACACCCTCAGCCCATCAAAAAAAACTTAGATTAAAGATAAATGGGATGAATGTACAACGTTAATAATCAAAGGTTTAATATTATACCTGTTTCTAATCGCTAATATTCTTTTAGAACCTTAGATTTTTATTGCACTTCTACTTATTATTTTGCTTCCTTAATCAAATGTTCCATTATACTCATTTTCATTATTATTATTGGATTACAAATATTCCATTATGCATCTAATTTTTAGCATTATTGAATTACAAATATTTCATTACGAATCTATCTTTCATCATTATTGGATTAAAAATCACACATCTAACTTTCATCATTATTGGATTACAAATATTTAATTATTTATCTACCTTTCGTTATTACTGAATTACAAATCTCCCATTACCCATCTAGCATTCATTATTAGTGAATTTAAATATCCCATTACGCATCTAACTTTCATTATCATTGGATTACAAAAATTCCAATTAGCTATCTAACTTCCATCATTACTGAATTATAAATATCCCATTATGCGTCTGATTTTCATCATTATTGGATTACAAATATCTCATTATGCATTTAACTTTCATTATTATTGGATTACAAATATTATTCAGGCTATTGAATACATCATCATTACTGAATTACAGATATCTCATTACGCATTTAACTTTCATTATTATTGGATTACAAATATTATTCAGGCTATTGAATATATCATCACTACTGAATTACAATTAGTACGTATCTAATTTAATTATTTTTAATTAAATAATTATTATTACATCTAATTTATTTATTTAATCTAATCATCACGTATCCAGTTTTCACTATGCTTCAAATTAATATTAAAAATCGTAACTAAAATTAGTTTTTAATTTTGTTTCGACGGGAGCTCCAAATGTAATTAGTATAGAAATGTATTAATTTTTCGATAACAATGACAAATGTTTATTTTAGAGCACCTTTAATATTTTATATGGTGCTCATTGAGGCATCAACTCAAAGGAAACGGGACTCATACTTTTGAGTCCTAATCAGATGACGAGAACTACACTTGAGTTGGCACTGCCCTCCGAATTCCCGTGCCTCACCAACAGGATGACGTTTGGCCCACTCTCTTGGATCAAACGTACACCAGTCTTGTATACACGACGAATCTTTAGTGGAACCAGGTTCGGAACCTAAGACCCAGTAGTCTCATAGACATATTTACGTAAGCTACTCTCAACGATCTGGTGTAGGGATGGTTGGTTCCTGTTTCCAAGGATACAGAAAAGAGGAATTTTGTTTTCTGCACTCATCGTTAGTGACGCGTCGTAGTTCTTTATCTATGAGGGGTTTGCTCATGTGCAGTTCGTAATGAAAACTATTATGAGCTGACATAATGCCTGACCCAAAAATGTGATGCATGCCTAACTCATGACGATTCCCTCATTCAGTTCATCCCTAATATTTGGTGCAGGTGGATTGAATCTTTGCGGTTACACTGTGCAAAACTTTCGTTATTGATGTTGATTCTTCCTCCACGAGTGAGTGCTTTAATGTTGTTGGGTCTAGTTACCTTCACTTCCATGACGTGATATTGTACTGTAATTACTAAGACTCAACCTTAGTTCCTGCTGTCATTACTATTGTCATTTAGATCTCCTCAGAAACTTAATCCAAGGAAGATAACTCAGTTTAGTTTAGTTATATTGACGTTCCGTTGTAATGCTACACTAGGGCTATTTTGGGACTGACTTCGTAATACTGAACCACGGCCAGATGACGAGGACGACACCTGAGCTGGTAACTCCCTCTCCATACCACATCACACTAGCAGGAAGACGTTTGACCTGACAGATTTAATGTGAAAGAGGCCACCTTACACGACTGTGGAATCATGCATCGAACCTGCAACTCTCTGATTTCTAAGACCTTATCACTAGGCCACCGCTAACCTGGAAGATAACTTAGGCGCGGTTACAGTAGGGCAAATGGGATTAATTAAAACAATGTTTGAATTGCTCGAAACTCTTCTATAAAAATTTTATTTTAAGCAATTTTGTAACTGTTACTGCCACGTTTAAAGACTGCAGGTTCCAAAGAGATGAGCCTCTTGATTTCAAACTGTGTTCAGAAGAAGAGGACGGCACCCAAAGCCGGCACCATTTCCTTACCACTCCGCGAGAAGCCCCAAAAATAAGCTTCACCTCTACAAGCCTGTTGATTCTGTTACTGAATCGGGTTAAGAACCCACATTTCTCTAAGCATAAAACCAAAACATTACCATCTCGGTTCCGTATCTCATATAACAAAATATGAAAATGCAATGAGCAAAGGAGCGCCTCATAAAAAATTTGATTTATTTGTCAAGAAATATCATCATTTTTATATGAATGGAATAGTTATTAAGTAAATACTGAAGTATTCTCTCCACAAATTTCTTATTTTCTATAAACAGTCTAAAGTTATTTATGTTCTTTTATTAATTCTTGGCCATACAGCGGAAGTAGGGTAAGGTAGGGATAAAAATGGCAAACCCTCGAAGAACACTGCAATCCGCTAGCTTGAGAAACTTTGGCTTTAATGTATCATGGCAAAGCAAAGCATGCTGAGATGAATGCATCGAAATTAAGAAAACGGAAATTTTTGTCTTTCACCGAATGGATCTGAAAAATTGGACTCGCATCTTTAATTTTGAGTACAAGATTATAAATAAAATTTTATTAATCTGATGATCATTCTGTTTGTGATTTAAAGAGTTCAAATGCATATGAATATACACACCAACAGATGGTTCCTCCCCCCCTTTTAACAGATTTAATCAAAAATTTCATACTCATACAATGTTAATGAGCATGCCAAATTTCATTAATATTGCTCTCATGTTTGGGGTTAATAATGCTCACATGCATACGGACAGGTGTACTTCTTTTAGACAGATTCATCTATTTTTTAATAGAAATATGCAAACTTAATGTCAAAGATCATGTATAATATTTCATGTGTTTATTTGAAAGCGTTTTTCGGTCGTTTTCGGAATTATTTATTCGGTGTCGTTTTTGTTTCCACAGCAAACAAATACGATTCCGAAAATATGTTTTACGAATTTCGGGTGATCTGAAATTCGAATATTCATAAAAATCTCGAAATTAAATTTTTTAATGATTACAGCACTTTTTTGTATAATTAATTTAGAAATAATTCTGCAGTAATGATCGCTAGCATACTCATCTATAATCGTCTTGTCTTCCCCCTTTCACCTCCCCCGCTACACATATAAAATGCAAACCTTGAGTAAAATTGCAAATGCTTTGTTTGGGATTGTCGGATGCTACATAATATAGATATATACCATGAAATTAGCATTTTCAATGAATCTTTCGAGAGAATATGTATTTTAGAAACCATTTCCCAATCTATTGGGAGGACCGCGGTGGCCTGGTGGAAAAGTCTCAGCTTCGGAACCGGAGAGTTGCAGGTTCGATACTCGATTCCACCGAAGAACAGCCGTGTAAGTGGGTTAAGTGCATGTTAAATCCGTCGGGGCCAAATATCCTCCCACTGGTATGATGTGGTGTGGAAATTTGGAGAAAGGGGATGCCAACTTAGGTGTCATCTAACCACAGTTTAAAATGATGAGTTCCGTCCCAAAATAGCCCTAATGCTGCTTCAAAAAGGGGTGTTAAAATAACTAAACTAAACTAAACCTAATCTATTGGACTCCCAGGGGGACACTTTCTTCTTCTTGCATACAGCCGACCACCCCACCAACACTGAACGTAGCAGTATTGACAGTATTTGTTGTGGTAGACTGCTGAATCCCAAGGGGGGACACCATGTAATTGGGGATGAGATGCTTCCAACATGGTGGTTGGATCTCGCCAACCCGATGGGTACACAAAAGGTGGGGGCTCTGATTTCCCTCATCGATGATGGAACGTACTTCCTACGGGGAGGGTTGGCCCTTGGGACTCGAACACAGTTCTCACAAGTGTTGCTGTAGCGGCATTCCGGTCATTCAGTATTTACTTCCGAGTGCGTACAGGTGGGACGGAGGGTCAGTAATATAGCTTTCCAATCGATTAAAGCCAAAACAGAAAAGAAATTTAATTATATATACAAAATAACATAACAACTTCATGCATTTAAATCATTGCGTTTTTGAATTATAGCAAGTATATCCTTGTAAAAGCACAAACCAATCGACGGTTAACTCCTCGAAACATTAGCTTCAAATTAGATACCTAACTACAATTTACATGTCTGAGTGTTAAAAAAAATTTCCAATCTTCATTTGGTAGTTATAGTGTCAACTTATATTCGAGCAGTTCGATCGATTTCTTAAATGTATTTCGTTCAAAATTTAGTAAAATTTAACATATTTGGTCTTTATACCATCAGCCAACTGGATCAAAGCGTTTTTGAGTTATCGTATTTACTAATGAATGGACGAACAATCATATAATGGTAAAAAATGTTTTGCTCGAAATTAATTCATAATAAATTCATTCATAAAAATCTCGATTCCGAATTTTTACGATTACAGTGATGATGATGATCAGGCATCACCCCACCGAAAAGGGTGCTGTAGCTTTCTTTTTTTCTAACGTTTCTTGTATTTGCATGTGTTTTGATTACTTTTCCCTTGAGAAAAGTATTTATTGTGAAAATATAAACATCAATCAATATATTTTCCATTATTTGCGGCAACTTTTTCTCATTTTCCAAACACTTCCCATAATAATGATGATATCGTTTCAGTGTTTCCATGGAAACGGGGTACAGTAGTTGAGGGTAAAAACCCTTGAGCACCCGAAGGCAGAAGTCTGACTTCTAGTTCAAATGATTACATTACCTGAATATGTGTACTTTTACTTTATTTTAGACATTTTAGTGTTTGGTTCTTTATATCTCATAAGATTTCAAACCATATATTTGGCGCAATTTGGCCAAAGATGGTTCGTGCGCGAAACAATCCAACTAACCAACCATCTAGCTCAAATGAAGATGAAACACACCCACATTCGCTTGCACAACCCCTTTTTACAAAGGAGGGTTCATTCACACACCTCACACAGGGTAAAGAAAAACCATGCCTGCACCAGGACTCGAACCCGGGATACCCAGATCACGGGGAGCGCGCGCTACCAATATGCCAGGACGCCTGCAAACGGGGTTGCAAAATGGCGAGGAAGGCATCTGAACTTTTAACATTTCTTTTACAAATTTCAAAATCACCTCAGAAGTATAAATGCCTAATAGCAGAGATCGCGGATTATCGTAAACACGTGACTTTTCTATCTCGAAATTCCAAAGCCAGTGACTTTCTTCTAAGATTCACGTTAAATATACAAATAAAAATTGCAGTATCGGCCACAATTTATTTAATTATAATTAATTCAGTATTAAAATTGTAATGAAATTCCAAAATGCATTTTTACAACTCCAACTGTAGATATTTTAAAATTATTATTCAGATGTAATGTTCGCATATCAATTCAATTATTTCTGTAATGAAACACGTTATTGTTTGTATTCAACGCAAAAACAATAAAGAATTATTTAACAGCATATACTGGTACACTAATACGACGAAATAACGAAAATGTTTAATTCAAGGAATAAATTCGACACACGTGTTGGAACCTCGATGGCCTGGTGTTAAGGTCTCCGATTCGGAACCGGTTTAAGACCGGATTCGACCGAAGAACCGTCGTGTAACGGGTCTGGTGCACATTAAACATCAAGTCCAATCATGCTCCCCCTAGTGTGGTGTTGAGAGGGAGGGGTACCAGCTAAGGTGTCGTCTTCGTCATCTGACCGCGGTTCAAAATGACGAGGCCCGTCCCAAAATGGATCTAGTGTTGCTTTAAAACGGGAAGTTAATATAACTAAACTAAACTAGACTAACATGTTAAACTAAACTAACACACACATTAAACTACAAACGTGCTATTCAAGATAACAGGAAAATCACTGACAACTTTTCAAACCTCAAATTTAATATTCATTTGAGTAGTTTTGCCGATGTTAAATCTAAAGTATTAAAAAAAATGTTTCCTTTGAACACGTAATAAATTTTTAAAAAAGGGAATAAATAATCTGGCAAAAAAATTTAACAAAATGGCGGTAAATAACCAGCCAATAAAATAGAATAAAGCGATATAAGATCAGCTAATAAATTAAAAAACGAAGCTAATAAATAATCAACCAATTAAAATGGATAAGGCACATTAGAATCAACATCCAATATATCACCACAACAACAAATATATCGTTCGCCTCACATAAGACTCTCTGGAGGAGGATTATTGCAGTGGAAGCTATTGAAATAGCAACTTCAAGACGGAGTAATAACTTTTGTCTTGTAGTTGCTTTGATTGGCTACGAACCATATCACTGCGAGTTCAATCCTCGCTATCGCCAATAGCTACAAACATTAACTTCAAAATAAAAAATTTTACTTTGCCCATGTCGTTTTATATACACATCTTTAATCTGCAACCTAGCTTTTGTGGCAAATTGATTTCATTAAATCTGTTCTTCCAAGTCTTATCAAATAGTGTATAAGCTTTTAAGTAAATACATTTTATATTAATGGTTTACCTAAGAAAGACCGATAAATAATCTGGTCGCCCAAAGCGGTTAGATTAAATATCTAAAACTATCGATTCGTAGAGGTTTTCAGTATTGGGATATATCGAAAAGACAAAACTTATTTTTCAATTCTTTTGTGCATTATACTTGTCAGTTGCTTAGAAAAGCATACGATTGCTTTAAAATAATTCGATAGCTAATATATAAAATCGTCTTTAAAAAATATAAACTCGAAATTCATAAATGTTTAAATTGTAGGAAACATTTCTTAAGATGCTAAAATATTAAATTCGTAAAATTGTCCGTGCTTTAGAAAAAGAAAAAGATTAAACAAAATTTTACTGCAAAAAAAATTCCATCTATTATTTCAAAAATCATTTGCGTCAAAAAAGAACTCAGACAAGTAGAAAATCAATCCTCCTGTTCGAAAATACCAGTTTTCTCAGATGTATCAATTTCAAAATTCTTATAGCACACTGTCATCAAGATAGTTTTAAAAATTATTAAAGTTCTTCGATAACTTTTTATGAAATAATCAAAATCAATAATAACTCTCTCATAGAAGAAGATTCCCATTATCTAGATTGTGCAATCACGTCATTGATTAGAAACCAATTCATACAACTAGATGATAAAAAAAGAATATTCCTCGTTAACTGCCAATAATCCATAATGCATTCGAATTTAAAAAACTGCCATAGCAAAACATTAAAAAATCAATGGCAAATTCCAAGTAATTGCGATTTCATGAGCATCAGTTTACAAGATCAAAACTGAACATTTTGAAGGATTAATAAACCGTTATTAAAAATACTTCCAAAAAACGATACGGAATTACATTTAAATAACCAATATTAAACATCGTTTTCAAAACTTAAAAAAAAAATTCCAAACATTTTGAAAACATTTGTGGTGATACGATGCTAAAACTTTCGCGAGTGTCATTTAATAAAAATCGATATAAAGTATTAATTTTATGGAAGTTAGTTAAAGTTTTTCTTGTTAGATTTTTTCATGCCAGTTAATATTTAATTAACGCAAAAAACGTAATCTATCAATTTTTTTTCACATAAAGTCGTTGTAAAAAACTTTATAAGATAAAAGTTGTTTTTTTTTCAAGAGTTTTTCTTGTGTAGCGAAAGTTTTTCAAACACTGCAAAATTTAAAATATTATACGACTCTTCTTATTAAAAAATATAGTATAAAAACATGCACATTTAGCAAAAAAATTATTTTTTGTAAAATAGGTAATTTTAATTAAGTATTTCTAAAATACATGCTAAATTCGAAGCATTTTTTTAATATTGCAGATTAATTTATTTACATATTTATTTAATAAATTAATTTATTAAATAAATATTAATTTATTTACATAATAAATTAACATAAATAAAACATAATTTTTTTACATAATTAACATGTTAATTAGTTTAACGTGTTAGTTAGTTAATTTACATAAACATTTTATTAATTTCCCATGAGATTTGAAGTCCCACTTATTTAAATGTCTTTTTAAAAAAAAACAAGATTACTCCTAAATACTCTTCTTTTTTTAATAAATGGACATATAAAATCAAGTACAAAATTCTATTTTTAATACAGATATATTTATCTATATATATAATGTAAAATAATTCCAGCGAATGACTTATAAAATTTCTACAGCTATTGAATTTTAATTGACTTTTTTTAAAGTATATATATACATGGAATTTCAAAATTTGTTTCCTTTTTTTCGTACCTTTAAAAGATGAAATTCTTAATATAAACTTCAGAAAAAATCAAACCTTTTAATATGTTTTAAATTATTGGCAAAATAGTTTTAATATTAAGTCTTAATGTGAAGGATATTTTTCTAATTAATTCATATCATCTAATCGCGATTCAAATTTTTATTTTAATGCATATAGATTTACACAAAATCGTGATTTCAAACTTTTTAAAACACTACAATTAATGTATCTAAAGAATTTTTTTTCGAGTTTTCTATCAAATTATGGAAACTCACATATAACTAGCATTCCTTCAATATGAATATTTTTTTTCATGAATCCATAAGAAAATCGTCTGCGGCAAAAATGCAGTAAAAACTAATCGTCTGCTAATAATACAGCTAATGAGAAGAAAAGTAAAAAATTCTAAAAACATAGTACAAATATTATCTGTAAATAATAAAAGAAAATAATTTTGCAAAAAAATTATCTTACCTTCAAATGTGACATTCTGATATCGCTGAATGCATTCAATCTCTTGTTCTTCCATAAGAATCATTATGTCTTGAACTTGTGCCATTTTTTTCGAAAATAGTTTTCACAAATTTAGAGCTTTTTTATCACAAATTTCCACTTATCGTAGGTTTGTTTCCAATAGTTTTAAAATTGGAAGAAAAAGTCAAGCTTCAAAAGGAAATTATATTTAGCACAACACAAAGTATAAACAGTTTAATAATTTATACACAGTTCTCGATTTTATTTTTTTATCCTTGTGTTTTTTATGGAATTCGTCTCTAATATCTGTTGATTTTTGAAATCAGTATCGAAGTTTTCAGCGTTTAATTCAGTATTTAACTTTTGGAACAAAGTACTTCAAGAATTTAATCATTCTTTTTCCCAAACTTGAATTCTGAGCGAAGGAAGATAACTGTATTTCCTGTTTCCAGTTAAACTTCTTAAATATATAATTAACTTTTACCAAAGATATTTTCTTAAAAGCGTATAGATATTGCACACAAAAGTTTTATCGCTTTATTTTTCACAGCAGTTTCAAAAACTACTGATATAAAATCCTCTATTGACAATTTGAAAAATGTTATGGAAGATTATTTATCTTTATTTGAGAAAATAAACAATTTGTAAATTTAAAATAAGAATATGGAGTTTTCTGTCCAGTACAAATTTATAAATATTTTTTTTAATTGAATCTTTGGAATAAAGTCAGATTTAAATTAGAACAAATTACTTTTAGAAATGAATTTTTAGATTAAATTACCGCTTCGAATTTGAAACACCAACTGACAAATAATAAAATTTATAATAATAATTCACTCAATTATTTGGCAAAACCTAATAAAGACAAGCTAAGGAAACTTTTGATAAAATTTCTCTTCAAAAAACTTTTGATAAAACTTTCCTTTAGGATAATCTCTTTTTCTTCAAACAATTTTCCTTATAAATAAGAGAAAACTCTTTCTTCTAAACAATTTCGAAGAATTAAATATCAAATATCTTGAAGGCAATTCTATCTATTAAGCGTTGGGATCCGCAAGATGAGAAATTTAAGTGACAACTCGCTTCTCTCTAGCGCGACGCGAGTTTACAAACTCCGCGCGAATAACTTATCCTCCATGCACCGATTTTTGTGTTGGCGCCAGAGTCGCCAAAATCGCTCCCCTTTTCTCGCCAATGAGATGAAACTCACATCAGCTACAGAAAACTGTTGCTCGGATAAAGAAATATGATATTCTATGTAATTCCGAATAGAATAATAGGAAAGGATGAATTTCGGATATTTATTTCGTTTGCTCCGACTAGTTAATTCGGTTTCTTTTATATTTGTGTGTAGATAAAAGATACTGTGGCTTGTTTTATATTAATTTTAGTACTTCAAAAAAAATTGCTTATATATATTTCTTGCCAGTTTAAGATGTTAAAATAAAACCATATTAAATTAGAATGAAATAAATGTTCATTTTGGTATTTATATTCTTTTTCACAAATCTTATATATTATAGATAATTGTGTAATGTATAATACCATAATTTCCACCGTATAATCCACTGATTATGCAGATTATCTGCTAATTGTGTCAGGGATAAAGATAACTACTGAGATTATACGCCGTTGCGGATAATAAGCAGGAAATTAATATATTACATATTAAATACGGTAATATTACTTAATGACATACATACATATATTACATACATGTATCTCGTACATACATACATGTGTGTGTGTGTGTGTGTGTGTGTGTGTGTGTGTGTGTGTGTGTGTGT
>JAPMOQ010019287.1:347475-362486 GCA_026543055.1 Argiope trifasciata
TGTGTGTGTGTGTGTGTGTGTGTGTGTGTGTGTGTGTGTGTGTGTGTATTTCATACATATATATATATATTGCATACATGTATTCATATATATATTACATGCATACACATTATACATACATATATTACATAATATTACATACTTGTGTTTCACACTCATATATATTACATACATATACATGACATACATACATATTATACATGCGTGTATTTCATATACACATATATTACATAGTATATATACATTACATACATGCATATTATACATACGATAATATTACATATTTATCAGTACGTTATTACAATATTATACATAAAACATGTGTATTATTTTGAATGGTCTGATAGAACATCATCATATTTATGATGTATGATGATAGAAATATGTTCTCCCGACCCTCAAGAGAATCCTGGGTACTCTGAATGATCAAGCTTTTACGGCAAATTAATTAGATATTGAAACAGACGCATAATAACTCCATTAATGCAGTCCATACGTTAATCAGCTCCGAAGAATGAGTCGGCATGTTATGTAGGAAACTCGAACCCACATCATTAGTATATACATCAGAAAAATGGAGAACCTGCCTACTTATATGGCACCCTAAAGGGATACTACTAAAAGGATAGATTTAAGGTACCCTAAAGGGATAATAGACATATAGTAATAAAAAGTATATAGTATACTAATTATAGTAATGGATATACAATAAATTTCAAACCGAGTTCACCAAAGGGAAATTATTTATTTTCCCATGTATTTTATATATGTGAATGTTATATCTGAAAAAAGGCACAAATGAAAATTTATGAGCCCTTTCCTGAACAAAATTGTTGAACTTTGCTGAAATTTGGATTCAAAATGTCTGAAATGAAGACTCCACAATTGGCATTTGGCTTTCTTCATTATATTATGAAACACTAAACACAGGATAATGAACCACAACATAATGACCTCGAATGTCGGATGGATTTAATGGACTCTCGTGACCTAGGAAAGAGTTTTTTTTTTTTTTTTTTTTTTTTGCCACCCTCAAAATTCATGTGTCTTTTGTCTCTCTGACATAAAACTCTTTCATTACAGTAAAAAAAAGGGGGGGGGAATTACACATTCTATTCTGGAACAATTTTGCTGTTTTCAACTTGCAAGATATTTTTTAATAAAATTTAATCAAACAAACAGAAAATCAAGCCATACTTTGACAGTTTCGTTCATTTTTCCACCAAATGTATTCTAAAATAAATATTATATAAAAGACATTTATATAATATTTATCAATTTTTATAATCAACATAAATAAATAATGAATGCTTGTCTGTATGTCTTTTATGCCTTCTTAAACCGTTCATCCGATTGCGATGAAACTTGGTCAGAGTATTGCTTACACGTAGGGGAGGCTTATAGGTACAATATATATGGTCTTATAGGTATATGATAGTACAATTAGTTAAAATTAAATAAAAAATTTCGAATCTCAGCCGCATCTATTTACTAAGCAGTAATCTCCAAATAACTCACCGAGGAGACAATAGATTCTGACGGAATGCTGAATACAAGTTAAAAGCTCATATTTGGAAGCTATAGTAAGCCAATGCAATGCCATGCAAGTCATTCTCGGAGATAACAACTTTATTACAGTTTATGCGAGAAATTTTTGGGGAGACCAACACTGGGTTTTTCAATTTTAGCATTTTTCGCAGTAACCACCAAAAACATTGAAGTACAAATAATTTTGCACCATCTTCATTTTCATAAATTGTCTTTCCAACTATATAAACGATTTTATGGCAAAAATATGTTCTCTCTGTTTAATCAGTTTGAAAAGAAAATATAAGCACATTTTCCGAAATTAAATTTGAGAATTCTGAACCAATATTAAATGTGTCACGAGATACAATAAATAGTTTCTTTCATTGCCATTCTGAAAGAACACCAAGTTTTACGATTCTAAAAAAAATACACAATATAGTATATAAAAATGAATATTTGTTTGTAGAATAGAATAATAAAAATAGAATAAATCCTATTTATGCCTTTTGTGCATTCTTCAATGAAATTGAATGTATTCATTGTACAATATTGTAGTACATTAATTTTGCACTATCTTAATTAAATTTGAGAATTCTGAGTATTAAACGAATCACGAGATACAATAAATAGTTTTTTTCATTGCCACTCTGAAAGACACCAACTTTTATAATTCTAAAAGAATAAACAAATCTAATACATAAAAATGAATAGTTGCTCGTATTTTATATACCGTCATACCGTTCATCCTATTTCGATAAAACATTGCCAAATTATTGATTGATTGCATTAAATTTGGTAATAATATTTTCTTAGACGACAGCAACGGGTCGGGTACCAGCTACTTATAATATAGAATTTATCATTTTAAAAGACAAATTATTTTCTTTCTATTAATTGTACTTGTGGTTAAGCTATTTATTTGTGGGGACGGGGTTCAAGAAAAACACCATGTTAGTGCAAATATATTTAATGACATAAAGTACTAGCTTGCACACAAAACAATTAAAGAAAACAAAAAGAACACAAAAAAAAATACATGATTAAAGTAACTAACATAATTACAACTAAGGGAGGTCATAAAAGTGTTGCAGCGCCTCTCAAGTCCATAAGACCAACTGAGCTCGCTTGGGAAGTCAAGCTCTGACGAGTGTTTTTGTATAGATGGCAGCACTGGAAAGTCTTTGGTGCTGTGGTGAAATAGGTTTGTTACATACTTTAATTACCTTATGAAGTAACCCTTTTAACGAGTTACATGCCAATTCAAATCTTCATTTTGGAGTGATCGATGTGTAATATTTTATGTAATAAAAATGAAATCTTACTCACTTTATTATGATAATTAATTAATTGCATTAAAAGATTTTCAATGGAATTATTTGTATTGTGTTCGATGTTTATATGCTTCATCGTTTGACTTTAAAAAGAAAGGGGTACTTGAAGGATTTGAAAAATAAATTTCGCATTTAACTGATTGATTTTCAGGAATTATAAAAAAGAAGGAAATTATGAGAGAGAAAAAGAAGGAAATTATGCTTTTTTTCTCAGGTCAGATGCTAAAGGGGTAAAAAGAAACTTTCTCGCATAACAGCTTTATGAGAATAAAGCTGCTATTTCCCTTTATAATAAGGCTATATAAGGCCGCGGTAGCCTGGTTGGTAGAGCGTCAGTCTCGTAGCCGAAAGGTCGCGGGTTCTGTCCTCGTCTCGGCCAAAGACCGCCGTGTTGGCTAATGGCAGTTGGAGCACGTGAAATAGGGCGTGACTGCAAAGTCCTTCAACTTCCCATAACAAGGGATACCTGTGGGGGTACTGAATCAAGGATGAGTCGGTCTCTGATTTGGATCTAAATTCTGACTTGCAGATGGATGAATGAGTGTATGAATGAGTTCGATCACCCCCTAAAAAGGGTTATGTCATGTGTGTTTGAGAAATGTCGTACTTTCACCTTAACGGTGCTCGTTCACAACGAAAGGCGCACACCTCTGCCTTAATTCGAAAGAGCTCCGCTCATTCGGGCTTGGTATGACCAAGTGGCATTAGAACCACCACCACCATTTCCCTTTATTCTGCATAAAAATGGGGGTAATTGGTTAAGCTATAAATGCTACTAAGGCTCAGATTTTTATTTCTGGAATTCCACAGGTGAAAGTTTTGGGTTTCCCAATGAAATAAAGAAAATCGGATGCGACGAGGACATCTTATAGACGGTGTCCACGTGGTGATATCTTAATAAACCAGCAACAGCCACTGGACTTAGATTATCCTCCGCCTTAGCGCTACAAGTAACATGCTGCTCTTCGCTCCCCACAACGCTTGGCGTTAACGAAGCACGCTCTGCGCCCGCCGTAATGCTTGGCGCTATAAAGTCATTCGTCACTCCGTGACTCACTAGTGGGGGAGTATTGTTGTGATTTCTTAACAAGCCAGTAACAGCCACTGGACTTTGGTGATCACTTTTGTCTAGCGGATATGCTATGCAACTGCAAACCGTAAGGTTGCAAGCTCGATCCTTGGTGAAATTCAATTTCCCCACTGGTGCGCCAATACAACTCGTCACATTGACATTGACAACATTTGACACAGAACTACAATTTCCTTGGCAAAATGGTAAACCAAATTTCATTTATATAAGCCATTGCATTTTGATCGAATTTTCGTGCTAGTAAAAGTGCAGACAGACAGACAGACAAACTTTTGACGGATGTATTTCACAATTGGCTCAAATTTACATTTTTAGACACTAAATCTGCGAGCCAAATTTCATTTATCAAAGGCTATATGTCTTCGAGTTTTGCGTTTCAATGCATGCGAAAATGAGACAGTCAACGCTTTCACGGTTGAGTACAATATGTGATACGAATTCACACTGTAGATGCTACGTCTGTACACCAAATTTAATTTATTCAATTCTTCATGTTTCGGTGTTATTGGGGTTATTCTGATGTACTGACAGACTTTTTATCAATGTATTTCACACAAAATTTGCTCGAAATTTAAAAACATAGAATTTAAAAAAATTATCCATCTAGTTCGAAGCGTTTCTAAATGATCGTGCTCGTGGACACTGAGATGCATATCTTGAACTCACGGAGAAACAGAGAGGAGAGTCAGAATCACAAATTCCAACCACCTGTTGATTACAATACTTTATCTAAACAATTGGCTGCGGTGGACTGGTGAAAAAGTCTTCGTTTAAGAACAGAAAAGTTTCAGATTCAATACCCGGTTTCTCCGTAGAACTCTGGTCTAAGATCCTCCATGCACTCTAAATCCTTCGATGTCAAACTAGTTATATGGAAGTTTAGGGATGACGGTGACCAACTCAGGTGTCGTTCGCGTCCTCTGACCACGGTCCTGTGTGTTGTTACTTACGGCTTAGTTTTTTGTAAATACTTTTATAAGTATTTTTCAGAATCTTTTATCCACAAACAAACGATAAGTCTGATTTTGTAAATCGGCACAGGTGTTCAGTTAATGCATGATAGTTATCTTAAAAGGCCAAATCCATTTCCAAATCTGGACTTCAAAAAGCTCTTTTCCTTCGGCTTTGCTTTATCCAATATTAAAATTCCTTACCATATTACAATCAATAGATGTCAGAAATCGAATAACAGTCACAGGGATGGATATAACAGGAGGGTATTTCCATGTCTCTCCCACTTCATGCTAATTACACTGTTTAAATAACCAAAGGGTTATAGTTGCAGGACATGAAGCCATGTTGTGTGCGTTACTTAAGGCGCTTGCAATAGACAAGCCCAAGGCTGCGAATGTCATGTCTGCGAAATCAAGTACTTTACCAATCTAGAAATGATGGTGATAATGTGGTGTCTGCGTTAAAACGGAAAGGGGATACAGTATCTTCTGAGGGTAAAGACCCCTGACCCCCAGATTAGACACACAACACAACACCACTTCATGCCCCTGCAACTATAACCCTCTGGTTATTTAAACAATATAATGAGCATGAAGTGGGAGAGACATGGGAAAACGCTCCTGTTTTATCCATCCCTGTGACTATTTGTTCGTCGTCTGACAATTAAAGATTGTAATTTGGTAAGGGATTTTAATGTTGGATAAAACAAAGCCGAAAGCAATGAGCTTTTTGTAGTTAGCCCCTGATTACAGAGGTCTGACTTCTAACGCATATGAAGATGGCTCTCAGGCACTTTATTAGGTGACTGTGATGGCTTAGTGGTAAGATCTTGTCTTCAGAACCAGAAAGTTGAAGATTCGAGGCCCGATTCCACTGAAGAACAGACGTGTACGGTGGTCTGGCGCACGCTAAATCCGTAGAGGCCAAACGTCTTAGCGCTGGTGGGGTGTAGGCCTTTGGAGAGAGGAATGCTACACTGCGTGAAAAAAGTAGAAGGACAATAGATTATTTTAAATAAATGAATAATACAACATTTTTTAAATAATTATTTTACATACAAAATTTTTACAAGCAGATATCTGTATCTACATAAAACTAAATAGGACAAAGTTTAAAAAAAGTACACTTAATTTTAAAAATCAGTTTTGACGATGTCATAATCTGTGAAAAAAGTAAAAGGACACTTCTAAAAAAATGGGTGTACTATATTAATTAATCTGGAATTCTTCTTCCATTGGCTCGAATTACTTCAAAAATTCCGTTGGGCATTGAATTATATAAAGATTGCATTTCTGTTTGGCAAAATTTGTCCCATACACATTCTAATGATTTCTGCAGTTCAGCTACAAATTCAAACTGTTTCCTCCCTCGTAAACGTGACGTACAATCATTGAACATAAGTTCTATACAATGTTGAGATCAGGACTTTTGGTAGACCATTGTAAAATACGAACTTTGTTTGCTGCAAAACAATTTTTAACACCATTTGCTTCTTGAATTGATGCTCCGTCTTGTTGGAAAACCCAGTCACCTCCTCCTAACTCAGGGACATATGGAAGAAGATTTGAATTTAAAGTCTGGATAGCTCTGTCTACCATTTAGAAAAACTATATTTGATTTACCTCCATAACCAACTGCTAAAGAAACCATTAGACCTCCTCCTCCCATTTGTCGAGTAGAATAGCCTCTTCTCCATGACCAAGACAGTGCCAATAGTACTGATAACCGTCTGGACCATCCAAATTGAGCTTTTTCTCATCGGAAAATACAACTGAGGTCCATTCAGAGTTCCAGTACATGTAGTCTTTAGTCCACTGCAGTCGGTGCTTAATGTATCCTTCATTCCACTTCGGATGGTGCTTCCGTTTTTTGAAGATGAACTTTTTTGAGCTTTTTATATAGTTCTAGACAGTTCTTTCGGATACATGTGTAATCCCTGGTAGGCATTGAGCCTTGTTGACACTTCCACCTGTATTTTTGAATTCACGAATGTTTTTTCTTTGATCATGTTGTGTAAGTTTTTTTTGGCCTTCCCGTCTTTTTTTTTTTTCTTCTGTCACTCAGAGTTTCTTATGAAGTTCAAAACAGTATTAAGACTGATACGTAGCTGTGGTGCAATCTCTCTTATATCTTTTCCTTCATTTTTACTGGCAACTATTTGGTTCTTCTGGAACTCACTTAAGGATTTTCCTCTGGGCACTCTAAAACCAATAAAAACTATGAATTTCTAACTAAATTCTTTATTCTTGACAAAAAGTTATTAAAAGTAAAAGAATACACCAACTTTTATGGTTTCCAACAGCTTCAAAATCAATTTTTCGGATGTGTCCTTCTACTTTTTTCACACACCAAAAGTTGCTAAGTATTGAATTCTCAACCTTAAATAGAGGTAGCAAAAAATTTCTCACCTAACCTAAATTAAAATATTAAAGAAACAACCTCTTTAAAAAATCAGATAAAAAGCAGTAAGATTAAAGCAAAATGTACAAAAAAATGACTGTCCTTCTACTTTTTTCACGCAGTGTAGCTCAGGTGTTATCCTGATTATCTAACCGCGGTTCAAAATGACCAGGTCTGTCCCAAAATAGCAATAATGTTGCTTCAAAACGGGACTATACACACTCGCTTAGATAACCTCTTTTAACTAGGGAGGAAGGCTCTTTCACAGATAGAACACAGGTTAGAGAACAGTCATGCATGAACCAGGATTTCGACCCGGTACTCTTTGAACATTAGGAGAACGTGCTACGAATAAGACAAGTCGCCATTTTTGTTATATGCCCGAGATATATCTTTTTAGTCGAGTGGCGTACGTAAACGACAAAGTCCACAAATGGGAATCATGGCAGTCTGGTGTGGTGTGGGGGTTTGGTGTGAGGAGTGCCAGATCAGTTGTCTTTCTCGTCATTTGACCGCGGTTAAAAGTTATGAGGTCCGTCCCAAAATAGCCCTAGTGTTACTCTACAACGGGACTTTAGTCGAGTGGCGTAATATAACTAAACTAAACTAATTAACAGTTTTAATAATAACTTTATTACTGAATAATAATTTAACTGAAATATAATATATTTCTGATATAATTGAATAATTAATAGAAATAATATTGAATTCAATAAATAAACAATTGTAATAAATATAATAAAACTAACTAAATAATAATAATAATGTAACTGAACTAAACTAAACATGGACAAGCCCACTGGCGAGGTCAGCAATTTAAACCGATCTTGTGCAATAACTTCTGAGGGTAAAGGCCACTTTGTGCCCGAGGGTAGAAGTCTGATTTCTAGTTCAATATGAAGATGACACTTACACAAACCTTTTTTAAAAAAGGAGGGGATCTTCCACACACCTAACAGATAAAACACAGGGTAAAGTATAACCATGCCCAAACCCGAGGTGCCCAGATCACGGGGAAGAGACGTTACCTCCAAGGCCAAGACGCAGACAAACATTAATATTGTTCGACATTTGTCAGATCCATGCAGATGATATTTGGATCTGAACCTTTTGATTCAGTCCTTGTTTTTCCACCTCCAACCCATCATCTCAAGAAATAACCCATAAACAAAATTCAAACCTGACCTTTCAAAGTTAGGTTCTTTGTTTTTGGCAGTGTTTACTATGCAATTTGGTGAACTTGAATCGTATAAATACGTGTAAGTTAAAGCTCTTAAAGAGAGAGCAGTGACGAGACATCAGAATATATGGTTGACCTACTTACAGACAATTTAAGATGATTTGACAAGTTTTAATGTAGAGATTTAACTAGCGGCCATTACCACTACCCATTTAGTTTGATTTTATTGTAATAGATGGCTCCAGTGATTCCACTGAATACCATTGATCCAAAGTCTAAGACGCGTGACGTCAAGTTTGAGAAAACGGAACTGTGAACATTCGCTCATTAGACAAAGATAGAGAGATTCATTTGCTCCGAATAATGATTATTTAGTACGCAACGTAGTTTTGCCATGAAACACTTGAAGAGGCTTCATCCTTGGTGGCATCTAAAGGTGATACTTTTTTCTCTATTGTAAATAGCCTGTCCTGTCATAATTGTTAGTGTATTTTCTTTTAAATATTCTTTGCTGTAAATAAATTTAACTTTCTTCTTCAAAAGCTTCTTCTCTTTAATCAGTGACCCTAGAAACTAATCTAAATGAGGTTAAATGGGCATTTTGTCCCAAACATTCCTATATTTATATTGAAACATTGGGGCTCTAAACTGTTTTAAAGGTTGTTCTCCAAAGTTTGGTGAAGTTAACTTTATTTAAAATTACCTATTATTTTGTGCTACATAAACAAGCTAATGAACTTTTACTTCAATAAATATGGCTTTTTATAGATACTGCTTTCCTCATTGTGCTTCCTCGATAATAAATTCTTTTGCCAAGATTTCTTATCTTTCGGGTCAGTGTGAATGAAGTTCTACCTTCGCCGCTAAAATAATACGAGGGGAGAGAAAAAATAGAAAGTGTTTCTAAATCTGTGGCAAGGTATAAAAAAATTTAAGAGACTTAACTGCTACTTAACTAGTCAAACAACACTGAGAGCGACTAAAAATAATCAAAGAAACAAATCCGCCTCAAACTATTTCTACCAAACTTAAAAGAGTAAAACTACAACTATTGAAATCTGAAAACATTTTTATTTCAAGAGACGAGACAGCTAAATTAATTAAAATTGAAAAATCGTATAATAATACCCACAAAAATAAAACCTTAAATAAATTTTATCACACAAATTCTTTCAATATTTATTTAAACCAGTCTTACAATTCATTTTGGAGTCTAAAAATAGCTATATTCTTTAATTTTAAATTAGTTTCTTTTCATGAAAATAAGATATGCTGGCGAAAAAATTTAATTATACCTCGGCACCCCCCAAAGTAACAATTGTTTCATGATAAGGCTCAGAGTTCTTATTATTACTGAATGAAGCATAAGATTCGCTAATAAGGATTCTGTTATTATCAAACTTCATTCTCAAGTCCTTGAGTCAACCTTGAGAAGAAAAATACAACTTCATTTTGAGCGTGAAGACTGACACGAGGCTTATTTGGCGAGCTTTTTGTCTCGCTTTCTTTGCTTTTGTCGTTGACCTGGCTTTCTTTTGTTTGACAAGATACTTCGGACTCTCTGGTTGTTTGGATTTTTTTTCTTTTTCTTTTCACTTTCTTTATCTTCTTCGTTTTGTTCTTTTTAACTTTCTTGACTATCTGTTTTCTTAAGCTTATCCCAACAGTCTAGGTAAAGAAGACCATATTTACTTTTTTTTCAACCAATTTTATCCCAAATAGCAATTATATTATTAAGATTTATAAGAAAGCATACTTAAGTTAAATTAAATTAAATTAAACTATAATAATGTACAAGAATTCCGGAAATTATTTTAATATCGAAGTATAAATACTGAAAAAATCTGTTCATTTATTTTACTGTTAGTTTATCTATTTATTTACTAACTTATAATCTGTTTTTTTTTTCTTCTAAGCATTTATGAACAGAACAAACTATGCAGTTTCGCCATGTAAAGATTCAAATGTGGTGCTATCTCAATAAACTAGTAACAGCCACTAAACATTGGTAATCGCTTTTTGTCTAGGGGATATGTTACGCGGCTGCCAATCATACGATAACGAGTTTGATCCTAGGCGGAATTCAATCCCCACATTGGCGTAGCATCACACTACTAACCCGCCACACAAATATGGATTGCGAGGAAGCTTTTTTGGCTCCTGTTTTCATTGTTGCACTTCTTTGAAACTTGAGAATCAATGCCCTTTAAGCAAGCTTTTATCCCAACAAGAAATTGAAGTTGCGGCTGCCTAGTGGTAATATTTAGGGTTCGGGACCAGTCAATTTCAAGTTCTGGACTCGATTCCATAGTGTAAGCCATGTCCTGTTTAACAGTTGGAGCAAAATGTGCTCATGCATTTGTGGTTTGGAGAAGTATAGCTGGCTCAGGTGTCATCTTCGTCTTCTGATCCCAGTTGCAAAATCCCCTAAGTTGTCAGTGGCAAAATCCCCCTAGCTTGCTTTAAAATGGAATGCTAATATTCTGTTCTGTTCTGTCTAATGCCACTTGATCATACCAAGCAGAATGTGCGTAGCTCCTTCGAATGAAGACAGAAGTGTGCTCCTTTCGTTGTTAACGAGCACCGTTAAGGTGAAAGTATGACTTTTCTTGAACACACACGACACCACTCTTTTTAGGGGTGGTCGAACTCATTCATCCATCAGCAAGTCAGAATTTAGATCCAAATCAGAGACCGACTCATCTCTGATTCAATACCCCCAGAGGTATAATTTGTTATGGGAACTTGGAGGACTTTGCAGTCACGACCTATTTAACATGTCCCAACTGCCATTAGCCAGCACGGCGGTCTTTGGTCGAGACGAGGACAGAACTCGCTGCCTTTCGGTTAGGAATGCTAATATAACTAAACTAAGCTGAGCAAAAGGTCTTTTTGAATAATATCAAGTAAATTATTGGTTTAAAGAAATGAACTGACTATGATGTTTTAACAGACAATTTAACATTACTAGCAACCTATGAATCGAAACCTTATCGTGATAGAATACCCATAATGTAACCTACTCAGTGACGGAAGTTTTGAATCCCTCTATTTTGGAACTAAAAAAGTATGCATTCTGTATATCTAAAGTGAGTGAACTTATTCTGACTAATTTGATACATCTGACTTCTGGCTCATCAGGCACAATATTAAATAAAAGCTAGTAGGACTGGTCATTCCGAAATTTTCACGCAAACTCTATGATAAAGGTGCTATGACAGAGAACATCTGTACATGCTGTTGCCTTACAATAGCAACAAAATATTAAACTTTGTTGTGAACTAACATTTTTAAGGGTCTACCTTACCACATACCAGGGATTAATCCTTGGTAATTAATCCTTTATACGGGATTAAGAATATCGGAAAATCGAATATCAATTTTATGCGCTTTTTTACCAACCAAATGAAATCCAAATTTGGCACAGTACTATATTTGTAGTTAAAAAATCTTATACCAAATTTGATTAGTTTAAGTTATTGCAGTTTTCAGTAAACGCGTTTCCTAGCTTCTGAAAGTACATACCGACAGATGGTCAACCCATTCTTGGATTTGTCTCAGAATCTGGTAAATTTTCTAAGCTATATATTCTAAATCTGTGTACGGAATATTATCTAGTATCTTATCGAATTTTGTTCTTATCGTATCAACATATATTCGAAAGGCAGGATATACAGAACTTCCTCTGGAAATATTTTACTCAAAATTTGGTAGAAGTCTGCAAATTTGGTGTAAACGTATACCAAATTTCATCCACCTAGCTCAAAGCATTTTTGAGTTATCTTTATCACAAACAGACAGACGAATCTTATACTATAATACGAGGAATGGTTGCCAAGTCGAAAATCGCCCCAGAATTAATAAACTCCGGTAAACTTGGGGGTCTGGGGTTTTTGGCCACGAGGAATCGATTGGCGCCGGTTTTGAAACGCTACGGTCGAGCAGTTCGGAGTTACAGATAGGATATTTTCAAACTTTATTAGTTCGCCATAATAGCTAATAGGTTTCAAGCGGTAACGTGTTGCCATCTATAGCCAATATGGCGAACTAATAAAGTTTCCAGAAGATGATCCGGAACTGATCTCGAAATGGAGGATCCATAACCCGTGTGGTGATATGAACCCAAGCTCTCCATGCATGGTCAGCAAACATGGAAGAGACCAGTGCAGATGGGGATTTCCAATGGAACATCAAGACATGACATCGCTGGTGGACGATGAAAAGCCGAGGTTTAATCGGTTATCTTTTCACCAATGGTTTCGCAAATTTTCTTATGGCATGTATTGTTTTGATAAATCACAATTGAAAATTTAAATCTTCGAGTTAGCTTCGATACCTGTTTTCTCCGAGCGGAGCTCGGTCACCCGCTGGTATTTTCAAAAAATGTGTTTTCCAAACTCAGAGAAGTCTAAAATGGGAAGATACCTCGAAATCATCGAGTTAGCATTTTTTGACGATTACAATGCATTTCATATACTAAACTACACTAAAAAGTAATAAAATTGCTGACGATAGAAAGGTTTTGAGTTTCATAATATTTTGTAAAGATAAATAATATTTTGCATTAAAAATATTTTTTAAAAAAATTTCTAATAAATCTATTGGAATTAATTTTATTATGTGCCAATATTAAAGAAATTTTTATTTTCTTATATATGTTGCATTTTTAAAACTATGTCCACAATGAATAGGAAAGCAAGATATATTTTATTTTCTTATCAAAACTCATTACACATCAGCATTACTCGAGATGAAAATTACATTAGAATAAGACGGTAAAAATAATTTTAAAAAAAACAGTGGATAGGTCTCCCAAAAACTTTCTTGTATACGTTCTAATGAACTTGTCATGCCAGCGAACACATTACATGGCATTGACGTGTTTTAGTTACAAAATATTGACTTTTGGCATGAACTTAGTATTTTTATTAAATCAATCTTGGTGATTAATCTTTACATGCTTTTATAATGCCAAGAAAACGAATTTGTGTTTTAGGTGCATTATTACCACCAGATTGAGAACAAAATTTATCAAAATACTATTTTTATAATTCAAAAAAATCCCATACAAATTCAATGTCTTTAATTCACTCCGTTTTTCACTTTTCGTGTTTATATATTTCTGGAAGTACTGTCCAATTGCCGGTCAACCCCTCATTGAATTTGGATGAAAACTGAACAGGTGTCTACACTATAGAACTTATATCTGTTAAACGAATTTAATCAATTTAACTTTCTGGATTTTGTACTCTTAAATTTATATTCGAAAAAATGGACGACAAACTTCCTCGGAGCGGATTTTGTTCAAAATTCGATAGAAATTTGAAAATTATACCAGTTTTCAACTTCCACTCAAAACATTTTTGAGCTATCTCTGTCACTAACAGATAGACGGACAGAAAAACAATTTCTAAAAATGTATTGTTCGAACACATGGAGGTCTAAACCGTAATGATTCGTCAAATTCTGGAGTTCCAATTGTTTCAAGGTTTCTATAATTTTATATTACTTGCACTACAAAGTAAAAAAATGTCATTTCAAAAATCAAGTAGTAGCGCTACTGGAGATGAAAATTTCTATCCGGGTAATAACTGCTACATCATGACCTTCAAGAATTTTGAAGGTCAAGGATGTATCATCTAGCAAAAAAGATAAAACCTTAAAAAGAGACTTATATATAAATATATTATTCAAATCGGTTTAAAATGTTTAAATTCTTTTGAAATAGGATTTAAATATATAATTCCAAATCTTCTATAGTTCAGAAACTTTAACATGTTGGTTGTCGCGTGACTCTTCTATGGTGAACACCAACTACCTAATTGTATTGGACTTTCTATCTAATTAGATCATTCCTTTTCTACTATAGTTAAGAGACAGCAAAGGAAGAGCAGTTTAATTAGGCAGAAAGTCCGAATATCAGGAGTTACGGGACGGCGAATGTGTTAAACTACAACAGAAGCTGCAAACTATCATTTATTATATACAAACATTTTGTAAAATGTAGCATGCAATCTCTAGCCAAATATTACTGCAGAATTTAATTACATGAAATTTGTAAGTGTGCATATATATATATAGAAAAAGAATCCGGCCTGAAAACAACCTGACTTGAGGCAAAGATTCAAAATAAGGGATTTTTTCTGAGAGTAAATCGGAAAAGGTCCAACAGTATTGACCTCTCGTGACCGGAGAAAATCCCCCGAAAATTAAAGCAAAAGAGACGCGCCAATTTTAACAGTAAAGATACAAAAACAAAGCTGCATTAAAAACATCACCAAATAACGCAAAAATAAATACAAAAATATATTAAATGAAACTACATAAGAATATTCAAATAAAAATTAAAACATTCCACCCAATAATTAAAAAAAAGGAAAAGAACATACCAGCAACAGCCGAAGAAATCTCACCATAAAATCTAATAGCTATTCGAATTTGAATACAGTTTCAAGGAGAGAGAAAAAAGGTAAATAGAGGCTCTGAGCGCCATCTATTTTATTGTTACTTTTACTTGTTACTTATA
>JAPMOQ010019287.1:368950-389294 GCA_026543055.1 Argiope trifasciata
ATATTACTTATTATAGTATGTTACTTTTATATTACTTATTATAGTATATTACTTTTATATTACTTAGAAAATTAATTAAGAAGATAAAATCTCATAACAATATATCCAAATGCGTTCTTCTAAATTTAAAATTTTAATTTTTAAATTATTTAAATTTCTACTTAAAACATCAAAAAACTGCACCTAAGATGATATTTTCAACCCAAAAAATATAATTGTACGAAACTCTGCACTTTAGATTAAACAATCAACCTTAAAGACAAGCAAAACACATTCTCTGAATAATTTCAGGAGAGATTAGTTTACAAAACCTTCAACAGGATTACGCGGCTATGGGGAAAAAAGAATGGATAATAAAATAAATAATTCTGTATACTGCTAATGCTCTCATCTATTCCTTCAACGGGCTGTTTTGCTCTGTTAAAGCACCAAAAATGTTAAAAGTGTCGACTATATGAATATATATTTAGGGGAGAATCCTCATAATGCTGACAAATGCTTTTCATTGTAATCCAACCATGCACAAACTTATTTCAATCATATAAAATTCATGCGTGAAGTTTTTCAATCTTAACATTCAGAATCAAGATCAACCGTAAAGAAAGGAAATGGTTACAATTTAATTTTTTTAGAATCAAAATAATTGTTATTTATGTTAAAAAAAAAAATACGCCGGTTTTTTAAAAAATTAATGGATGTAGAAATGTAAAACAATTTTACTTTGAAGCGATTAAAAAAAAATATTTTTAAAGACTTTGAAATTTAATTTAAAAACAGTGGATAAAGTTTTTTTAAAAATAAGTGAGATAAATAAAGATAAAACCAGTAGTATATAAAAAAATTATATTCCTACTTAGGTCAACAAAAAAAAAGTTCGTTTATTTTTTATTAAATAATTATCAAAAACTAAGCATCAAAAAATTATTGTTTTTCGCAAGAATTGAACTTGCATTCTTTAATTTCACCTGAAAAATGCTGAAATCCTTGCATTTTACTGATTATGCTACTGCCTGTTGATTTTACCTTTCATTACAAACTGCTAAAACTCTATTTAAAGTACTAAAAACTAATTAAATTTAATGAATGAATTAATATTTGAAAAAAACTGTATTAACATCGTGTGTCATCTGCTACAAGTTTTTTAAAAAACGCATTTGAACTTGAGTGGAGGAATAAAAAGTATTTTACCAACGAATGAAAATTTGAACAAGATTTATAAATAAATATATATAAATAGAGTGTGAACAAATTGTAGGAATTGAAAAAACAAATACCTCTTGAAAATCTTTTGAATTTAAGTGTATAAATAGATTTTTAATGCGATAAAACTTATTCAGGACAAAATTGAACCTAATATTTTAATGAATTAGAGTCAACTTCAAAAGTGATTAATTAAACAAATGGTTACTTATCTGTTAGCTTATAATAAAGATTCCAAAATAAACAAGTATGTGAGTTTATTAATACTTTTTTTAATAAATTGTTGTTATAAATGCGTCGTCTCCTAATATGGTACAAAATCTCAAAGATAGATCTAATGAATACAACCAGATAAGTTCTTCTGTGCTTGACGACAATTTGGCGATTTGGATGAATTTGAAGGCAAAAATCATCTCAAGTATCCGAGTAGCTTGGTGGTACCTTCATTAGAACTCGAGTTCTAGAATTTGTTGCGTAACATTCTATGCTGGGTCATGTACACTACTGTCTGTCCATCACAAGAACTCTGCAAGACGATCGTCTATGTTTAAGGCTGGCGTCATAGAAACAGGTTACTGTAGGAAGAGTTCATTTCGCAGAGGTAGAAATTCATTCAAGTTTCTCAAGCTGGCACGTTTAGCGCCAAACTGGCGATATTATGTATTATTGCATTTAATTGTTGAAAACAAATTCAAAAAAAAATCACAAAGATGAAATTTATTTGCGTACTCGGAGTATTGAAAATATTTGATATTTCTGTTTTAAATGTACAGAGAGAAAAGCAAATCAAATAGAAAAACTGAATAATTATTTGCATGTCTAACGACTGCGCAAGAAGAAAAAAATTAAGAAGTAAAAGCATGCAAGATAAAAAATTAACCGTCATCATTTCATTTGATTTAAATTTATATGTTATTAATATAAAATTATCCGCTGCAAACGCGTCTAATTTAACATAAGAGCAATAATATAATTAATCGTAATTATTTCATTTGATTTAAATTTATATGTTATTAAGAGACACAAAAAATAATTATATGCAGTTAAATATTAACCAAAGAAAAGATTAATAAAACATAAAAGAAGTAAACTAAGCGAATATAAGGAGAGTACAACTGCGACTAAAGCGAGAAGACGAACGAGCAACAAGTTTTTCTTATCGCTACAATTGACGCCAAGAAAAAGAATACCTTCCAAAAGTTCCGTCCGATTCCACCCATTCAAAATGGATCTTCCCTAACAAAGCCGGTTTCTATAAATCCCACCATAAACATAGACGATCGTCTAGCAGAGTTCTTGTGATGGACATACAGTAATATAAAAAGCGAAAGCATACGGATGAAAAGTAGTCGATAGCTCTAATGAATATTGCCAGATAAATGAGTACTCTAACGAATACCAAGCACTCCCATGCTTAGTGACAACATAGGAGATTTTGATGCATTTTTCCACAAAAAAAAAATCAAACATTTGAAGACTGGCGAGAATTCTAAAGTTTGTTTCATATTATTATATGCTTTGTATTGAGAACTATAAAAATCGGAAGCTCACAGAGGAGGAATAGTCGAGTAGAGTGAAGAAATCTGTCACTAGCTAGGTGAAGTCTCTCTTTGGAGTGGTGATCTCCAGTGAGTTCTCTCTGGGCACTTTGAACTGTTGAGATTCTTTTTTAATTTTCGATTTCAAAGTGTTTTTGTTTTAAAGAGTTGCTGTGTGTTGCTATTCATTGTGAGGGCTTTCTTTTGTCAGCGTCGTCTGTGTTTCATTAATGTGCGCTTCCTTTTTCGTACAGTCACCTTTATTCCTTAAAGAATTAGACTTTTTCATTTGATGGATTTTTCCGTTACAGTATTATAGAAGTTTAGATTTTTTTTTCTTTTTTGTACATTTTTGGTTTCAATAAAAACCCATATTATTTCAAGCATATGAGTCAATTTTTACCTTACTACAAACATTATTTCATAAATTATTGAATTTCTAAATATTAAAAACTCTTGAATCAATCACCCTGTGCATATATATTTTTTTAAATTTTCATAGTTTTTCAAACGCGCTAAAGTATATTTCTAACTAAAAATCTTGTTTTGAAAATTTGCTGTTGGCTAAATCATATAAACCTAACATGTCCTTAAAGGTTACTGTTTTGTAA
Source organism: Argiope trifasciata (assembly GCA_026543055.1). Lineage (NCBI taxonomy): Eukaryota > Metazoa > Arthropoda > Arachnida > Araneae > Araneidae > Argiope > Argiope trifasciata. The sequence goes on from JAPMOQ010019287.1 coordinate 372,300, forward strand.
CCTTTAAGGACATGTTAGGTCCTTTAGGTTACAAAATGGTTTTTTTATGCTGGTTCCATTTTTGTTCAAAAATGGAACCAGCATAAAAAAAATTCACATGTAAATTTGATTTTCTCCGAATAAATTAAAAATATCTTTACGGATCATCTGTTCTCTTGTAGTGGCTGTATGATGTGAAAACACAATCAGCAGGCCTCAGTAGGAAACAACGACGACGTGAGGTTTATTTACACGAAGAACATCAGCACACAGACAACAAATATTTATAGCCGAGACGAAAACAGGATAGCACACTAAAGCAAATAGTATCCCACAAGTAGTAGTTGACCACAGCACAAGAAGCGACCTGACAGAATCCAGCAGGAAAGGCAATCCTCAGAGCTTGGCTCTACGGTCTCTCCAAACGGCTGAAATGCACACTGTCCCTCGCTTTAGCTGTATCTAACTGTCGACTCACTACAACGCGACCCAACTACAATTACTCCTCACAGTACTCGATGTTGCTATTACAATAGACAACAGAACTAGAAGCACAACTCAATTTAGCACTCACTTGTGCTCCACAAAAAATGCTGTTCAACACTGTTGCTTCGCTATCGTCTTAAAGACTCGTTATTCGCCAACGATTCTTACTACGCCTCGATTCACCCTGCAGCTGTAGACTGCCGGCCTTTTATAGTTCCCGGGAGGTGGAGCGATGAGGTTCTGAGAGTATCTCAGCTCTTATTGGATAAATTCTTAAAATTCTCGAAGTGACCAGCTATATTCCTTCTGTCGTCAAATTCGTCACATAGTCGCCAAGTTCCGATATCACTGACTCTGCACCCTAGAAGATCAAATACAAATAACTGTAAATCGATCTTTCCAATAGTGAACTAATAATAGCAGGATTACAAATTTGTAGAGAATTTTTGTATCGCTCGGTACATGCATTTTTTAAAAATTTGTATGTCTTTTCAAAAGAGCAAAAGCATCATTCTAAAGAAAAACTTTGTTTTGAAAAACTGTACTGCAGGTTAAATTATATTAACCTAACATATTCTTAAAGGGCATTCTCCTGTGGAACGCATGCAACCAATGCAAAAATACACCTAACTTTAAATCTCTCCGAATAAATTAAGAATAGGGAAGTTTCCGAAACAGAAAATTCAGCTCAGATTAAAAAGTTAATTAGATTTTGTCGATGTTATCGAAGAAAACTAATCAAAACCACACAAAACTAACTAATCAAACTTTCGAATCGTCGAAACTGGTACTGGACTTAAAGCCTCGTTCTCTTTATCAACAAAATCTGTAAGTTGTTATCGCATAGAGGAACTAGTTTCTTGCGACCTCTTGGCTCGCGTTTGATGAATTGCGACGAAAACCTATTAATTATTTTTCGAATTCGAAGTTATCTTTGCCCTTCCTAAAATTGGACAACTATGAATTAGATTTTTATCGATGACAAAGCTTGATGTATAGAGGAATTTTGTAATTGTGGAAATTCTTTTGAAGGAAATTGATAGTTATTAGATCGGATAACATGAAAAAAGAGAAACATAGTCTGACTTTTTTGGGGCAAATGAAATTCAATATGTTTTGTTTTGTTTTATATCTATTGATAAAAACGGAAAACTTTTTTATTTAACTTTAGATTATTTCTTTCCCGTGAAGATAGGATTTTATAATCAATTTTTGCTATAACTTCCGCTATCAATTTGCATTTTCTTAATGTACTAAAATTCTGAATTATTCGAAGACAACACAATAAGTGATCATTGAAAAACATTAGCATTAATTAATAAATTGATTTTGATTAAATTTTAATTCCATTCAAGAGGGGTCATCTAATAGTAAATTATAGAAAAAAAGATTTCCAGATATATATAACTTTAAATTATGAAACATGTCTATCACTTCGGAAAAATTGGAAAATAATAAAAATTTAACTATCAAATTTTCACTCACATCTGAATGCACTGAAATTCAGAATTATTCAAAGATAATACAGTAATTAATCTTTGAAGAACTTTGGCATTAATCAACCACTTGATTCTGATTCAATTTTGGTTCTATTAATAAGGCACCATGTAGTGGTAAATTTCAGAAAAATGATTTCAAGCTTTCATAATATACATAACTATCAATTATTTTCTGATGAATTAAAAGTCTGAATTATTCTGTGATAGTAAAATAATAAATCTTTGAATAATTTTATCATTAATTATTCAATTAAATTTGATTAAATTTTGATTTTATTTATGTGGCGCCATCTAGTGGTGAATTTCGGAAAAAATGATTTCAAGATTTTATAATATATATAACTGTAAATTCTGAATCATATCTATCACATCAAAAAGGTGAAAATAATAAAAATTTAATAATTAATTTTTTATTCACTTCCAAATGTATTGAAATTCAGAATTATTGGAAGATAATACAATAATTAATCGTTGAAGAACTTTAACATTAATTAATCGCGTGTTTTGATTCAATTTTTGTTCTATTTAATAGGTGCCATCAGGTGGTAAATTTTAGAAAAAAATAATTCCAAGATTTTTTAATATACAAAATTATCAATTATTAAATATATCTATCATTTTGAAAGAGGTTGAAAATAATAAAAATTTTAATTTTGTAAAGCCTGCTTTTGTAAATGCGTAAAAGCAGAAAAAAATATTGTATCAATATTAATCTTAAAGCAAAATCACTCAACTCTGATGCTTTGAAAACAGCATGATTACAAGCTAAATATTAATGAATATCATTAGAAGAATTCAAACAAATTTTAAAATTAGAGCCTATTTAAATTTAAATTTATTCAATATTCAAAGTACTATGCATATGTTTTGAATTTCTTATGTATTAAAAATATATATTTCAATTTTTAATAGATGCAAATATACTATTTATATACATTGTTACAGATTACACCGCCGTATTCGTTTAATAGTGGGTGTATGATGTGAAAGATACAATCAGAAGTAGAAAAGAACGACGAAGTTTATTTTAAAAAGAAGACAATAACACAGAGAAGACGAATACACAGACAACAAATTTCCAAACAGAAATGAACACACAGCAGCACATAACAACAGCGATAGCCCATAAGGAGTAATCGACCTCAGCACACAAAGCGACCAAACAGAAACCAACAGGAGAGGGAATCCTTGGAGCTTCGTTCTATGGTCTCACCAGGCGACTGAAATACTACTCTGTCTTTTCTTTCCTTAGATGTCGACTCAATATTTCACACAACTCGTTACTACACACGACACAATGCTGCCACCACAGTAGGCAACAAGACTCGATGCGCGCAACATTATCTTCCCGTAAAGCTGGCATTCAAAAGTTGCTTCTCTATCATCTCGCAACATCGACTAAAACTCCCCACACTCCAATTCACGACGACATACTGTTTGCCGGCAATTTATAGTTCTCGGGAGTTGGGCCGAGAACCTTCAAGATCATTCAAGGATTATCTCAGTTCCTATTGGATGGACAGCGAAATTTCTCGCATAATCTATTTTGTCGTCAAAGTCGCCAAATGTTCGCCAAGTTTGTAGTCAAGCTTTGAGGCCAATAACATGCCACTCGATCAACACCCACAGAGCTGATTATAAAACAGTTTTTCTTACGATGACAATATTCATGACGGGAAGCAAAATTATATACACATATATAATTATATATGTATATATATAACAAAATTATATGTAATATTATTAACGTATTTACATATTGTTACAAATGTGTTTGTAGCAATACGTCGATATGTTTTTTTCACAAATTTGCTGTATTAATGAAATCCTCTTTTTCTTTAAAAAAAGCGGGGGAGGGGGGGGGGGGTATTTATGATAAAGAAGCAGATGGTGTATGCAGATACATGGCGAGCAGGGATGCAGTATTCTCAGCTTCCTTTCAGAAAAATCCTTTCTCAACTTCCTTTTAGAATACTGATGTGCCATGTCTTCGAAGTGTTAAAAAAAAAAGATTTCGTTTTTTCATTATAACACCTAAAATAATTAGCAAAACAAAGAAAAAGTTCTTCAATTCCAACCACAGGCACGATTTTGATAATTTTTATTTCATGTCAATTTTTATGACACCCTTAGATACGTCACTAATGTTTTCTGGTTCCTCCCCCTATTTCGAATAAAAATCTCATGAATTCTACTTCATTGTCTATTCTTCATGGGAGGGAAAATAGAATACCCCAAAACCACTCAATGTACCATTTTCTCGAATTTTTATTTCATTTGAAAAGATGAGAGTATTTATATATGATACCTAATTCCTTCCCTTTTGCTCTATATTTTCTAAAAATATCATAAAATAAAACCTTGGAACACCCCTAGTCTCAACCATAGAACCGATCTTTCCAATTAATGTTGCCTCTTTACATTCATAATTTATCAATCAGAATGTTCTTTATTTATTCATTGAGCAAGTGTAATTCAAAATTGCACTTCCATTTAATATGAAATGTAGTTCATCAGAGTTGATTAATATTACTAAATTAATTGTAATTTCCTCATATTCGAACAGTTCATCGTCAAAGGCGGCTAGTTTGTTTGTTAAAAAATATATCAGCCATATTTATAAAACAATCAATATTAATATCATATTATATTAGTCAATATAAAAAACAAACTCTATTACTTAATACTAATAACGATATCATTGAGCAATATGATTCTTTAACTTTGTAATTAATCATTTTATACTCCAAATAAAATAATAATAATTATAATTTACAATATTAGGATTTAATAACGGATATTTTTTTCTTAATTCTAAATATGAATGCTTCCTCCATTATATAGGAAAGCAAACAATATTATATAACTTTTTAAATTATCGTCTGAAAAAAAGCTATTTTCAATATCATTAATTGAATGTTTTTATTATTAAAAAATATACATCTTTTGGCCATTTTTTTTTTACATTTTTCTTCTTGGCGCAATTTTTTACACATAAAATTTTAAATTTTTATGGATATAGCTTAAGATCTAATTTTTATAAAAATTTGAAAATGAAATATTTTACCATTACTGTATATTCTAAAATTTCATAGAACAACGTTTTTTTTTTTTCACTTACTTCTTATTTTGCAGATATTTTTAAACTTCCCTATTTTTCTGCGATTATTTTTACCATTTACAAACTCTACAAAAGATTTCAGATTTTTTTTAATTGCCTGAATTTTCGCAAATTCTTATTCTTTCATGAAAATTCTCAAGACATTCATCACCGATATTTTGTTTCTGAAATTACCAAAATTACCATTTTTTTAAATATATGAGTAAAAAATCATTAATATCTACAGTAAAAGCGATTTAACTTTAAAAATATCGAGTAATTTATCAGAAATGTCTGAAAAAGATTTTGTTCCTTTTTTTTTTTTTGTTCTAAAAAAAAATTAAATGAAAATCTATCTATCGATTGTTTTATGTCTGTTATCAATCCATTCAGAAGTTAAAAACCGTTACATAGTTTACACACTGTCTCTGCAAAATTTAAAAAAAAATTAGTGTAAGTGCATTAGAACTCTACAGACGTCTGCAAAATTTGGCATATATATAATTCGGAGGAAGAAAATGGGCACTTCAAGGCAATTTTTTTTTTAATTTTTAGTTTGATTTTTAATTAAAAATTAAATAAGAATTTCAATATTTTTCAAGATAAAAACAGAAAATATTATTGCACAAAACCGAAATTAAATATAACCAATATCTCCGATGAACCAACTAATCAACAAAGAACGCCTAGTATCTAAAAAAATATACGGAAAATTAGTTTTGGTTTCTTGTTATAATTATTTTCTGATTTGCGTATGTTAAGTATAAAAGAATTTGACTTTTTAGAATAAATAGTTGAGTCAAGTATAATGAAATAGTATTAACTATATTATTCAAGTTATAGTCTTGAATTTTTCTTTAGTTTCTGATAATATTTAATTTATTAAAATGTAAAATTAGTCAAACGTAACATCGATTGCTACAAAACAACAAAATGTAGAAAAAGTATTTTTACAACAGATATAAAATCTACAAAAAGTGTTTCTACAACAAATACAAAATCTACAAAACATATTTCTGCAACAAATACAAAATCTACAAAAATATACTTCTGCGTCTAATCCAAAATCTACAAAAAAAAATTCTACAACAAATATAAATCTACAAAAAATATTTTTTGAAATTATTATTTTTTTATGATGATCAATTTTTATATAATTTTCAGAACTGATTCCAAAACTGAAATTCATTATTTTCTCTATCACGTATGGTTTTTCACCATGCAATATTTTTTTTTCGTGTGGGGGGAGATAACTAAAAATATTTTTAAATTGTTATTTTATCACCCAAAAAAAAACATATTTGACATCTAGATCCTCATTTGTCAAAAGCTAAATGTTAAAGGAATTTATGAAAAATGCTCCTGTTTTCTATATCAGCTAATGTCTAGGCTTTATTAATCTTTTTTTTTTGCGTTTTTTTTTTCTCTTTTGATTCAATATTTATTAGTGACTGAGAATCAATTAATATTCATCCTTCTGGATGGCCCTTCTCTTTTTTTTCGCCTAGATGAAATATTTTTCTTTGCTTCAAGTTTTTTACCCTTAAATTTTCAAAATAATACTTCCGTTGCGAAATGGAAAAATTAACTCGCATTATATTCTATTCTTTAAATTTTCCGGCATCTCTTCTGCAAGTAGATTTCCAGTTAGAGTCTCCAGTATTTCAAGAGAATAAAGGTTTATTAAAGGTTAGGTAAAAATTCAATGGTTTAAAATATTTTTATCTCATTTAATTCCTTATGGAATTCATAATTTTCACCAATTGAACCAAAATTTTTATTGTTGGTGAAATACTTTTGCATTTACAGGTGTCTGTCATTTTTTTTATATAAGATCCAACAAGTTTTTTCACCAATGCTTCGGATAAATCCGAAAACAACTCTCAAAAATATTGGAAACATGTTCCTCAGTTAGAAAATGTTTTAAGAACTTATTTTATTAGCTGTCTTACTTCATATGAAGTAGTGAAAGTATATCTTTCTTAACTGGGTTAAGGTAGTTCAGATTTTCTTCTTTACATAATAGTTATCTTTTCTAGGAAAAGGAAGGCCTGACATATCACCCGGGCTCACATATTTTTTCCCCTAAAATTTGTCTTTAACTTCAATTTTCGTAAACATTATTTTTCATAAACATTCTCCACCATTAACATGATATCTCAATAACTAATACAGAATTTTACAAAAAACTGTTGGTGTGTGTTTTAAATATCATGGGAAATAAAATGAACCAAAATTTTTATTGTTGGTGAAATACTTTTTTTCATTTTACAGGTGTTTCTTGAAAAATGAGGATGCAAATTTATGAAAAAAATGCATATATACTTATATTTTTACCCATAACTGAAGACTTTTCATTTATCGTTATATTCTATAATTTGTATATAAAGAAAAATAAGATTGCTGCATTACAGTTTTGTGAACATTTTTAAACATTTTGATTAAGTTTCATTAAAATTTACTAAACATTTTGCTATTTCTCAAACTATATTATGTTTTCAAACAATTTTGTTGTATTTATGGTATATTGTATTATAATTAACAATGTATTTATTATACATAGTTAACAGTATAATAGTTAACAGTGTAACACATTGTTAACAGTATAATAGTTAACAGTGTAGCACATTGTTAACAGTATAATAGTTAACAGTGTAACACATTGTTAACAGTATAATAGTTAACAGTGTAACACATTGTTAACAGTATAATAGTTAACAGTGTAGCACATTGTTAACAGTATAATAGTTAACAGTGTAACACATTGTTAACAGTATAATAGTTAACAGTTTAACACATTGTTAACAGTATAATAGTTAACATATAACAGTTAACAGTGTAACACAATATAATTACACCATAGTTTTAATAACTAATTGAATTTTTTTTTAAATCCAATTTTTTAAAAAAAACCTGCGAATTTTGTCGAATTAGACAAACCCGTTGGAGAAGTCAGAGATTTTTAAGCTCAGATTTAGAGTCTTTTGTTTCAGTGGCGCCATCTAGAGTCAACAGCATGTCTTAGCTACTCAATCGTCACAATCCGTTTAAGGGAGTGATTATCATTCATTCACTCACCCACAAATAGTAATTTAGACCTGAATCAGAGAATAATCACCTCTGATCCAGAATTAGAGAGCGAGATCTAATCATAATGTCTAGACTTGGTGGACTTGGTGGTTGCGACAGATTTGTACGTGCACCAGCTGCCATACACACGGAGAGCCTTCTGTCTTCAGGCTTCGAGCTCATAATCCAACGAATACAAAACAAGGACTCTACCAACCAGGCTATCCCGGCATCCCTCTAGTTTAGTTAATTCACCAAAAACTTCGAGTTCGAATTTTTTGAAAAATTCCAATACTTTCTCTGTAATTTTTAGTCGAGAAAGTGAAAATGGTAAAATAATTTAATACTGTACATTTGAAAATTGTTGAATTTGTTGGTAAACATGCTTCTCACGGCCTTAGAAAGACTCTAATTATATTGATGCGTCTTGAATTCCTAATATATTTCATTAAAAATTATTTAATCTAAAAAGCAATATAAAGAGATGAAATTTTAAAATTGTTTTTTTAAGTTTTTATCTTATTATTAAATTTAGGATTATTATTATTATTATTTAATTTAAGATTTTAATTTTTAGCTTCAAAATCTTCCTGCGTCGTGGTATGGGGATTGCCTGTCTTTACCTTAATTTGGACGTCCCGGGTTCGAGTCCCGGTTCGGGCATGGTTGCTATTCTGTGTTCAGTGCGTGTGAATGTGTCCCCCCCCCACTGTAAAAAAGGGGGTTGTGCAAGCGAATGTGAAGCATGAAGTGGCTAAGTCATGAAAAAATTAGGAAACGCACGCTATTGGCATAAATCGCTGTCTACGTCACAGAGAGCTTGTCCAAGGGCAAGTTGCATAAGAAACAGCACGACAAGCTTAAAGATCCTATATTGGTGTCGTGTCGGGTGGTAAGATTTCATCTTTGGAACCTATGGGTTTTAAGTTCGAGACCCACTTCCACCATGTAAGAGTGTTTGGTACACATTAAATCTGTCAGGGCCAAACGTTCTCCCACTGGCATAGTCCGGAAAGTTTGGAAATGGGGTACCAGCTCTGGTGCAATCCTCGTCGCCAGATCTTGGTTCAAAATTACGATTTGTGTCGCAAAATAGCACTAGTGTTGCTTTAAAAAATGAGAACTTAACATAATGAAACTATATAAAACACAAAATCAGATTTGTCAAAAAAACTTATTACAACAAACTTTTTTTTTTGGCTGAAATTATTTTTTTTCGAAATGCAAGATTTTTTTTTTTTTTTGAAATGCTTTATTAAACGGCAGATGAATCATTCCTTGTAATAATACTTAACGATTAATTATATATTTACTATACTATCTCGATTTCCCGTCGTCTGCAATTTCACATGAAATGATTCCATTAAAGATAGATGGATACGTGGGTGTTGGCGCTCTACAGGCTAGACTGTCTGACCTTAGGCTTCTGAATTTGACAGAAATGTACAGGGAACGTACTAAACTCTAATGCTTTTTTTTTTCTAGATTTTATGAAATCAAAAGTTAATAAGATAATGGTGTTTTTTTTTTCGCAATAACTTGAAAATAATTATTACTCTATCCCAAAATTTTAAAAGAAACTGGTTTCTAAAAAAATTATATTTATTCAATAATTATGCAAATTTTGTATGATTTTTTTTTTTTTAAAAATGAAATTCAAGTCGTTTTTATTATTTCATTTAATATAATAATTACATGATATTTTTTTCCTTTGTTGAAAGCTGAAGGAGAAAAATTATGTATCTGATTTGAAATGAAATTAAAGATTAAATGAGATTAAAATATGAATTACGCTGTTAGTCATATTTTTAGTGACTGGAATTTAATTCAGTTGGAAAGTTTTAGCAGTTTAATAAAATAAAAAAAGGTTTTTAAAATAATATGACTATAGAATATATGGCTAAAATAATATGGCATGGTTCAAAAACAGTTTTTTTAATGATTAATTTGCATTTCTTACAAATCCATTCATTTCATGCAATTGAATGTTTTTTATTCATTACTAGATGGAGCCACTGAAAGGGAAGCAAAATTTAATTAAAATAAAAGCATTACCTAATAATAAAATTCAAGCAATTATTAAATTCTGTTTTGTCATTGGAATACGCAACTATGTATAATTTCAGGATTCTAATACATCAAAGAGTAAAAAAAAATTCAAATATTATTCGCTAGCAAGAAATAAATATGTTAAATAAAAACTTCAAGGTCATTGATATCAGTTAAAATCTCTGGTTCAAATTTTTTAACTTTTACAATATTTTTATCTTTGTAGATAAGAAATATTTTTAAAAAATTAATTCAACTTTACTTAGGTTAACAAGAAACATTTTTATTTTAGTTACTTTTTAATCAATTATTATCAAAAAAAATTATTAAGTATCAAATAATTATTGATTTTAACAAGAACTGAATTAGCATTTTTCAACTTCAAATGAAAAATACAGAAATCCTCGCATTTTGCAGATTGATTTACTGCCTGTTGGTTTCAACTTTCATTACAAAATGCTAAAACTCTATTTAAAGTATTAAAAATTAATAAAATTTTATAAATGAATTAATATTTGAAAAAATCTGTATTAACATTAAGTGTCATCCACCACAAGTTTTAAAAAAATTATTTGAATTTGAGTTAGAAAGAGTTGAGATACATAAAAAATATATCATTAACGGTTGAAAATTTGAACAAGATATATATACATATAGGGAGAGTGTGAACTAATAGAAGGAATTAAAAAAGACTGAATACATTTTTACTTGAAAACTAACACACTTATTTAAATAAATCTTGATGCTCTAAGATGCATATTAAAAAATGATCAAATACTGAAAAATAAAATCCTATTTCGCTTTATTTCCAATACACCACTTCCCTTCATATAGTTTATAATTATTTTTTTATAAATCGTACCCCATAGAATATAGTTACTTACGCTGCATCTTTACATCGAAAAGAAATTAACAATCGCATTAATTGATGATAAAACAAGTCTAGTAATTGATCAGCACACTAATCCTTCATCCACAATTCAAGCATAAATAACTACAACACATTTATTACACTACGCCAAATCATACTGACAGACTGACTTCCGAGCTTTCAGCGCAGTTTCTCCATCTCCACTTTCTAAGCTTTCGCCGTTGATCCGGAAAGAGCCCCCCCCCCTCCCCCAGTAGGGCCCTTTTTGTTGGTATTTTTCTCCGGGCCATCTTATCATCCACTAATGGAAAAGCACCCTCTTGTCACATATTCTTCATTTTCTTGGGCAAAGATATCGTAGCTACGGGGATCTCTATCTTGGGTTACGGTTACATTGTATCCAGAGAGTGGGAAGCCAGAAAGGGTATACATAAAAGTATACTGTTACTCTTCACCTTTGTCTCGTAAGGATTCACTTTTTTTTTGGAGGGGGGGGGGATTGGGTGGAAGTGTTTTTGAATTTTGGGTTAAAAAATATTGCATATCTGGTATGAAAAGCAGAAGAAAGAAAAGAGCAAATATAAGTGTGATAAACTAAAAATTATACTACACTCTATATTTATTATCAAATTTTAAATAAGTTGCTAAAATCTAATACATTAGTTTTGAACTGATGAATAAGCATGGAAGTAAAATTAACCCTTTAAAGAACGGCCGGAGATTTAACAGTATTTAAAGCAATGAGAATTTTATCAAATCGGTCTCAAAAAGGTTAAAGCTCCATAAATTTTATAGTGTATGCGTGTGTGTGTGCGTGCGCTCGGGTGCGCATGCGTGCGTGCATGTGTGTGTCTTGAGTGTGTGTGTGTGTGTCTTTGTGTGCCTGCGTTGTGTGTGTGTGTATGCGTGTGCGTACATGGACCCTCGAGCGTAAAATATCTACTTGACAATCTAAAAACACAATAATTTAAAAGTGAAATGACTTACACAAATTAAATTTTAATTTACAACTTTTAATCAAAATTATATTGCATCAGATTGCCTTCTAGTAATATTTTATGTGAAATGTAAATACATGCATCATTAGTCTCAAGTCATTTGTGAACAGTAGTTACAAAACAGCCTTTTAGTGTGTGATCTTCGGTAATTTTTTAGCAGTCAATTATTGGGATGTAGTCAATATGCAAATACTGGAAAACCGAGGATTTAGGACTGTATTTAGGACTTCTTCTTTCTGACTTACTAGTAAGGTCACGGCTTCGGAATCGGAGGGTTTCAGGTTTGAGACTCGATTCCACCGAAGATCCGTCGTGTGAGGGGGTCACTTGCAAGTTAATTCTGTCAAGCCAAACGTCCTCCCGCTGGTGTGGTGTGGTGTGGAAAGGGGGGTGCCAGTTCAGATGTCGTCCTCGTCATCTGACCGTGGTTCAAAATGACGAGGTCCGTCTCAAGATAGCCCTCGTGTTTCTATAACGGGGACGTTAATATAACTAAACTAAACTAAACTTTCTGACTTACAAAATTTAGCTAGGAACTGCAGTTGAAATTATCAGATTGTATAAGAAAATTTCATTAATATATTAATTATGTTTTTGAATTATTTTATTTATATATATGTGTGTGCAAAACCGTATTTATTTGCATACAGACCAACGATAGCTTGATTGATTTTGTTCAGAATTTCTTGTGAATCTGCAGTTGAGATGATTAATATAAATATATTTTATTTGTCCCCTTCCATTTCCTTCCTATTTCTTGTTTTCAGATAGTTAATAAGACAGACTTTTCAATGGATTTTAACCCCGTGAGGGCACCTAGTAATTGAGGATGATATGCTTCCTGCCTGGTGATTGGATCTCGCTAACTTGGTGGATACAATAAAGGTGGAGGATCTTGCTCTTCCCATCGATGACGGGACATATTTCCTACGGGGATGGTTGCACCATTGCCGGTGATGGCCCTTAGGACTCAACCACAGTTCCCGCCAATATTGCTATAGTAGCGATCCGGTCATTCAGTATTTATTTTCGAGTGCCTTCAGGCGGGACGGAGAGTCAGTAATGTGGTTTGTCAATGGATTTTATTTCAGAATTAATACAAATATACAAATTTGGAGTTGAAACCCTATGCAGATTTAATACTCAAAGCCTTTTCTGGCTTATCATATTCATAGAACGAAAGATATACATCCAGAATATATGCTTTTTTGAACTCGAATGAAATTTGAAGCGGCCAGATAAGTTATAATGCTTTTTTAACGATTACAATATTTTTTTTAGCTATTACTTTTTTGTATAGTTGGTATACTAGAAAGTAAAACGTTATTAAAGAGAAATACAAAATGAACCCTCTAATGTTTCGAAATATATCTATATATTCTCTCATTACCTGTAAAAGCTCCATGAGTTTGGTTGTTCTACTCTGATTTTCAACTCCCGTATAAAAATAAATATTGACTCATGCGATATTTTTATTGCTTCAATATCTATCAAAATTACGTGGGCTGTCTGCAACGGTTCCCAGGTAAATTCAAGAGGGAAAGTTTATTTGATAAATTTAATTCACTTTTGGAAAGTGATCTGCATATGAATAATTAATTTCAATCTATGTGAAATAATTATTATTAATTTTACAAGTGAACATTCTTCTGTCATTTGTCAAGAAAATAGTACGACTTTCCCAATAGAGCATTTTAACATTATATTCTTCTCCTGGCATATTTTTCGCGGGCTTTGATTTATTATAAAAAAGTGGGGTTTTTTTTTTTTTTTTTCAAATTTTTCTCTGTAAAGTTGCCAAAATTTCATATTAATAATTCTGTTTTAAATAAACTGAAATAAAATGTGTAACCAGCAAAAATTTTCAATTTAGAATTATGAACAAATAATTTTTTATACCATAAAGTAAGTTATTCTTAAAAAACATGCCAATTCCTTCAGTACTACATGCCAACGCCTTTTGACAGTTCGGCACATTCTGACAGAATGCCAGGTTTTGATTACCAACGAATTCAATGTCTCCTCGTTCTGCTTTAAAAGACATCCTCTATAAAGTGCCTCATCCTCAACTTTTAACTTTTTAAAAAATGATTGATTTCTTTTATCTTAGATAAGTATTTTTTCACCTTCTTTTAATGTTTCAAATCTATATGACAGTTTAATTGTGCATGTGTTTTTTAAATCTTGAATGGAAGGTTGGAGCAGAGATTTTGATTAACCTTTTAAAACTTTTTGTGAACCATATGTTTGCTTATACCTTTTAGTTGGCTTTGCATAATCTGAAATGGTTTTAGCGCGAGTAAACTCCATCAAACTCAAACTCAAAAGAACAAAAATTAATTCATCTCGTCAAGGTGGAAGGCAAAAGTACATTCCTTATCATCTAAATTAATATTTTTAAATTTCGTACAATCTTTCAGCGAAAAACCATGAAATATTACACATTAAAGAAGCCATAAATAAGAACTTTATTGATTTGAGAAATTCAGCATTTATTTCAAAATAAATATCTGACTTGATTTGTCCTGCAACATTTAAATAAATAAATGTTTAACTTGACTTGTACTGCAGCATTTATAAAATAAATGTTTAACTTGAGTTGTACCGCAACCTTTAAATAAATAAGGGTTTAACTTGTCTTGTACTGCAACAGTTAAATAAATAAATATTTAACTTGATTTGTACTGCAACAGTTAAATAAATAAATATTTGACTTGACTTGTACTGCAACAGTTGAATAAATAAATATTTAACTTGACTTTTACTGCAACAATTAAATAAATAAATATTTGTCTTGATTTGTACTGCAACATTTAAATAAATAAGTATTTAACTTGATTTGTACTGCAAAATTTAAATAAATAAATGTTTAACTTGACTTGTACTGCAACATTTATAAAATAAATGTTTAACTTGACTTGTACTGCAACATTTATAAAATAAATGTTTAACTTGACTTGTATTGCAACATTTAAATAAATAAATATTTGACGTGATTTGTACTGCAACAGTTAAATAAATAAATAATTATAATCATGTACAGTTAAAAATCTCAAGCAGGAGTATCTTTCGAAATGTTCTAAAGTTATTCACTTTTACATAACGACCCTTTATGATAATTAAATTTTTTTTAACTATTAAACTTTAATCTTCTTAAATTTAAGAAATTTTAGATTAAAAGAAAGAAAATAAATGTAGATGTTCTTTTTAAAGTGCAGCAAAACAAATCAAATATTTTTTTAAAAGTCGAAGTCGGGGGTTGAAAAGTGATTTTCAACCCTTAACTGCTAAGCAATTACCGCTATCGAAAAACTTTAAGTACAAAAGTTTGAAAAGTTTTAATGAGACACTAATTCGTCTAATTTAATTTATTTCTTTGTCTTCAGTTGTAAAGACGTTATCGAGAAATAAAAATTTCAACCCTCCCACCATTTCCACCCCCTTTCGAAGTAGGGCCCTTTTCTACGAACTTACCTTTCTTTCCATCCCTTTTCTACGAACTCAAACGTATTCGAAGGCTTCTACGAACAAACTCTCCTCGCAACATATTCAAAGAGGTTTAAATTTTAATTAAAATTACACTAATACTTTAGTAAAAACAAAGACAGAGAATTATGAGCATAGCATAGACAAAGCATCATATGCATTTATGTAATGATATTGCATACTTTTCCGTTATACGGGCACAAAATATCGCCAATGTGAGCCAAACACGAGTTAAGTCGCCAAGCGAAGCGAATGACAAAACCAATGTGAATAAAATGCCAACAAATTAGCTAAAAGGAATTACATAAAATTTGACGTAATTTTGCCTTTTTGGTTAACTTTTTTGGCGATTTTTCACTTTTCCCGATTAACGATAATTTGGCGATTTTTTATGGCACCCGTATAACGGAAAAGTACAAATGATATCTATCAATTTAATTCAAATTCTAATTAATTTCTTGTTTTCTTATCTTAAATTAGTCCAAATTACTTTATTCTATAATTTTCTTTTATTTCCTGATCCAAATCCCACATTTTTATTTAATTATTTCTAATAAGCGCTCTAAAAATTGTTGATGTTTGGTTTCCTACTCCAAGAGCGAAGGGATAAAAATCTCTAACAACTAAATATTTCTTTTAAAGATACCTAAGATTCTTTTTCTTAAGTCGAAGTACGTCAAAGAAATCTCTATCAGAATCTCTTAATAAAAACACTAAAGGGAAAAATTTCTTTCACTTTTGCTCTTGTCCTCTGGTGGAAAAAATACGATCAGATTTCATACTTATGTACAAATCGTGACCCTAATGGGAAATTTAATTGAAGTTAAAATCTAAAAGTATCTTCTCAATCATGTAACTATTAAAATTATGCTATATACAGGGTGTTTCAAAAACCTTGACCATGACTTTTATTCTTTAAATATTTATCATAGACATATACTGTAAATTACAAAGCTGCGTAAAAAAAATTTCAAAATGTTATGAAGTTGATCAAAATTTTCGAGGGATTAAGCTTTAAAAAATACAAAATTTAAATTTTTATTAAGATTCCGTAAAAAAAAAAATTACCAGGGAGGGAAATATGCCCCATCCTCGAATAAGGTCATCTACAAAATTTCAACATTTTATCACAAAAAAAAAGTATCAAAGATATGAAACTACATAAATGCCGACTTACATCACTTTTTGATTCTTGGTTATAAGTCTGCCAAGAGAAAAAAATAATGTCGGATGTTCATGTTTTAGGGGTCATAAACAAATTAACAAAGAAAGTAATGATTCAATAAATAAATAATAATTTTTGTTATTTATTGGTTCAAAAGTATTAAAAATTTGCAGAAATAATGACTTAAAGGAAGTGCTACATAAAAAAAAAGATTACAAAAGGAAAAAAAAAAACATGTGATATTTCAAAGTTATATTCTGTAATTCATGATATAAAATTTTAAAGTATTTTTC